>JAPDSC010048481.1:0-12813 GCA_026290005.1 Latrodectus geometricus
AGTGATTTTAAATGGTATTTATAAAAAGAAATTCTATTAATAACCAAAATATGATGTAATATGCTTAATTTAATAAAAAATCTTGATATTTATACATCATAGTTAGCAAAAATTTATCTTTTTCTATCACAATTTATTGGTATGTGTTATTACATTTTAAATATCCCAACGTACATGTAATATAATTAGGAATAAACAATTTTTAAAATTTCATGTCCTTTTTGAGTATTTGCATGATGTATTCATAAAGTATTTCAATAAATATTTTAGTTATATAATATAGAGTATAGTTAAATTTTTATCTGAACACAGCATATCTTTTGAAAGATTACTCAAAGCAATATATCACCATCTACCAAGGTTTCCATTTACACCATGGATTAGTTGAGAAGTAAAGAGATCAAAAGATATTTTCTTCATTTTGGTGTAAGTCCAGAGGGAGTCCCTTTGGTCTTATCAGATTAAGGCACTTCTGATGGCTTGTGTCCTTTCTTAAAAGGATTAAAAGGTTATTATGTATAAGCAATGTAAAAATATATACATGCATGATACAAATGAAATATTTATATTAATCATAATATATCTATTTTATGTAATTTACAAAACATTATGTTATTTAGAAATCGCTTTTTATACGTCTTTGAAAGATATATATATTTTTTGTTTAATTGAATGTTTGCTTAACATTCACTAAAAGGCTTAGTGAATTTATTACAATATTATAAAACAGTATCTCATCGATCATTTGTGAATATATCATGTTTTATACTAGAAAGAAAGAAATTTATGAGAGAGTAACGCAAGCCATATAATAAAATTGTAATGATACATTTAGTTGTTTATGTAAATTCTAGGTAAACTAATAACGTATTTCACTTCACATCTTTCCTCCTCAGTATTGTATTAAAAGGATTTAAATGATTTTTGTGATAAATTTATGTAATATTTCACCAACAAAGATAAAAATAAATAGAAGATGTGAAAGCAAGTTTTTTTCTGAAAATAATATCATGAACACAATATATTTCAAAAGTATAAGGAATGAATAAATGTTCCAAAAATATTTATTGTATAAAATTTCCTTTAAAATTAAATGTATTTTAATGATATATTTTAATAAATGTATATAATTATGAACACATATTTTCAATAGATTAAATTTATATTATTTCTCTTACAGAAAACTACTGATTTTGTTGGCTTTTATATTTTTATGAATATGTCATTTTATTTTATAGGCATATCTGAAATTGATTTATTTAAAATTCAACTTTTTTAATAAAGGAAATAAAGAATATTATAATTTTTATAGTTATTTTTATATTTTAAATTTTGAAGTTATTATAGGCCAATGTCAAGTACTGAAGTCATAATAGAACATGCCCTGACACTTCTCAGGCATGTAACACCGGCTACCGCTAATCGTGCTAGTGTCATGTATGTGTAAAATCAAATACCCCATAAATCAAGGTACCAGGTGCAGGAATAGTGTGTCGATTCATTAAGCAAAGTTTCAACAGTCTTTACAATGGTATCTCTTCATACTTAAATCCGACCACCGTTGTGTTACATGCAGACATGCGGTGCGTAATAAACTAAATGTGTTGTATTATGCTTCATGATATGGTTGACAATCCAATATTTCCATGCACACAATATGCATGTCTTTACGTTCAGTGTTTCAAGATATTTCTTCTTGTTACTCAGTCATTACTGATCCACATTACGATTGCTTAGTTTTATCCAATACAATGACTAATTTAACTGAATTATAATAAGTAATGACTAAAATTACTTTTTGGATGAAATCTGAAATTTTCTAAAAAAAGGCCTGCAGTATCATTTTTGATTCATAGATATTTAAAGTAATAAAAGTTCAACAATTACTTTTAATAATTAAAAACAACTTCCAAACTTCAAATCGCCAAGCTCTTATCATGATTGCAAGTGGCACTGCTATCACCCGTGATGAGTGAATGCGCAGAAATGCTAATGATTTACATAGTTCAGAGTATGGTATTTTGGTTGGCCAACAGTGACAGATATTTTATATTTTTAAATTTCAAATTTTTAAATGTTTTCATAATTTTGGTTCGTATAAAGATTTATATATTTAAAGTTCATGTAATTATTATTCTATTGCAAATAAAATACCTTTGAAAAATAATTATAAAACAAATTTTATGTATGTGAGGTGAGCGAATTGTTTTAAATAAACTAGAGATTGGTAAGTTTTTATCTGATCTTATTAAACAATTTTTTAATTTGGAAATTTAGATTTTATTAGTTAATTTATGACGAATAAAATTTAAAATTACGTTATTAAAATTTAAAACGAAAGCTAAATTTACACTAAATTTAAATGATAATCTTTTGGTAATATCAAAATTACGAAGTCAACTAAAATTTTACTGGTAGAAATTATGTTTTCTATCTTTTATACAAAAGTATTCCCAATTTAATTACTTTTAAGCTCAAATTGATCACTTAAAAATACTTCTTAATGGACCCCCTCCATTTACAAGTTACCACTTATTTGAATTTTTTTCACAATAGCTTTTCAAATAATCAATATTTTTTAAAGACGCGTTGATGATAAGATATTTAATCTATTTTGAAAAATATTATTTACAAAACTAGCTAATTGTTATGAGAATTAATAGGTACTATTATTACAATAATAATAGCAATTTTAAACATAAAAGGCTAAGCTTGCTGCAGTATTTTAGTACACTGAACTTTACTTCTACTATTCACGAGTATGAAACCTCGAGCTAGGATGATTGTATTGGTTTATAATTCACTTTAGACCTCGGTAAAATTAGTCTTCCTGTTGAAAAAGTGAGAATGTAGTGATAAGCAACTCTATCTTACTCAGAACGTAAAAATATCTTCTACATTGCTTCTATTAAATAACTATTTAGTTTTGTAATTGAAAACTTTAACAACAGTGATGAGAGTAAGAAAAGAGAAATAAAAAAAATCTTACAACAGAGAAATGCAAAAATAATTTTTCAAATAAACTGAAAGAAAAAAATTTGAACAATTATATATTTTCCATTTAATAGTTATAAGCGCTCTTGATAAATACTTACATGTCTTTAAAATGTATTTCAATCATTTTCATTTAATTAACAAAAACTTTCCTTGAGCCTGAATCCTTATTTCATATGTGATTTATGTCTTCAAAGTATTTTATTTTTAATAAATGTGAGTATCTTAACAATAACAATGGACAAAAAGGAAATGTTGAGACAAGCAATTTGCAATCGCATAGTACAGAACAGATCATATAGGAGATAATATACAAGTTCCAAAAAAATTTGCCAATATTTTGTATTTTCCAAGATATTTATCAAAAACTTGTACTTCTAATGCAAAGAAAGACTTTTTAGATTATTCAAATTGTAATAAATATGCAAATAAAATGTAATAAAAACTGAGGTTTTTATATTTTAAATTGAAAAATGTGTTTTGCAAAAGCACACAGTCTACTTTTTCATTAAACATTTGCTTTCAGTTATAAAATTAAGTAAATTTTTATTATGAGTAAGAATATAATATTAAAAAATTTTTGTTCATAAATTTGACAAAAAAAGAATATGCTTAAAAGAAATTTTTCCTTTTTAGAATATTGTAAGTTTTTAGTCTCACATTCTTTATAAAACCTTTGTCAGGATAATTTTCAATAGTCCGTATTGCATTATTCGATGTACCGCAGTGAAGATTTGCATTTCATGAAGAAAGAAATACAAAATTATTCTAGAAACTAGACTTATGAGAATGATTCAAATTACATAGTCTTGGATGTTGTAGAAGCTGATTTGTTAAGAAAGAAAAGGAGGTGCTTTAAAATGGTGCTCATTCCATATGCAAGAGACTAGTCATTTTGTATTTCTGACGAACCTATAAAGGGATGTATTTATAGCTTAGAAGTAAAATCGCCTCAGAAATTAAGTACGCGCTATATGTCAATATTAAATAATAATTTTTGGCATCAGTAAATAGTTCTTTTAACCCTCAGTTTCAATGTAAATTCGATATTAAGGAGTATTTTTGCTTAATTATAAATAGGTCAATCAATAAGTAATTCTCAGTTTTGCATTTTCTAATAAAAAGCAGTGCCTTATGAATATTCATTTATTTAGAGTCAAGTGATTATTTTCAACTGAAGCATTAAAGTATATCAGTGAAAGAATGGCAGTAAATAAACGCACAGAATGCAAGAAACAAAAATTTCTTTTCTTATGTAGACGTTGTAAGAACATAGGCGGTTCATTTTTAGTTTTAAAAAAAGCTTGTATTTGGATGAAATACTCTTTGCAAATTATTAAAATCTATTGTAAAGAGACAAAAATTATAATTATTTATATTATAAAAAAATTTCACAGGTAATTTTATATCATAATTTCTAACAAGTCTCGACAAATAAGCATGATACTTTTTACTATTACTCATTCTATTAATATATACGATTATGAATTCAATAACACATAATTTTTAGAATTTAATAAATGTCTACAAATAATATACTATGTTAATTTGCTAAAATATATGGGGAAGAAACGTAAGTGAAGTGTTTGGTTTTTTTCAATGCTCATAAAAACTATTTGTTACGAGATTTTTGCTTGGAAAACTAATTAATATCTTTGGTGACTAAAATATTTCCAAGAAGCATTATTTTTGTTTTTAATGTCAACGTAATAATTTTGTAATCAACAATACTTTTAGGAGAGACTAACTATTCACAGCAAAAAACTTTTCATAGTCACTTATTTTTAATAAGTTTTTGCAGTAACTACTAATAAGAGGACATATTTTCAAGTTTTCACTATTATAATGGTTCCTCTGTGGTTCACTTTGACAAATCTGAAAAGTTTGTGACAGAAATCTAATTCTTTTGTGACAGATATTGAAATCATTGGAATTAGTATATTAAATCTGAAGAATTAAAATATAAAATTTATTTTTATTATTATATAGCTTATCGATGTAACACAGATAACTGATTTTTATATTGATTATGTGATTGTTTCAGTAATTTTTGGGATAATTCTTAACTGGAGCAATACTTAAATTTTGAAAGTGCATCAAATAATCCAACTATAAAATCTCTGGTACATAGATTGTTTGATAAGTTTCGAAAATATAGATAAAGGCTTTATATTTATATAACATTGACACGATTTTTTTTGTTCAGTATTTTCTCTTTAATATTATATAAGCTATAACAGAATCAATCTATCACAGTTTTAAAATCCAAGACATTTTCAAAGTTCAAGGCAGTCAGATGAAACTATAACTTAAATAGCTGTAAAAAAAATTGGAAGCCTAGGAAGTCTACAAAAAAAGAAAATATGAAAAAACAAATTTCTCCAGTTTTAGTTTCTATTTCCATTTGATAGAAGTTTCTAAAAGAGTGGAGAAACTTTATTCCCATTTGAACTGAACCTTTGGGTTGATTCTTCCTGGGGTCCATCTCATAAATAAAGCCTTTCTTGGAAAAATCGTATCAATATATTCTTTTGATAACTGTTTCATATATCTTGCATTTTTCCTCTCGAAGAATTTTCTACCACTTATTTGAGAAAAATTTGTGTATGGCAGTGTCTGTTCCTGTCAGTATAGCGTTTCACATTTAGGTAATGATATGGAATCAAACTTTCACAGCTACTGTATAAATTGTATTCATTATTTACTCCCATTATTTTAAATTTGCTATTTGTATTGATTCATATATTTCACTATTTGTACGCATGCATGGTAACATTTTTAAAAAACTTCTTATGATATTTTACTATACACAAACATTTTTTTTAACTCCTATCCTATCCAATATTCCATTTGCAACTAAATATTTTCATTGTTTCAACAGTAATTTTTCCAAGCATTCTTTCTTTTAAATACAGAAACATAGACTGCTGAGTATGTAAATACAAATAAGTAAGGAAAAGTATTATATATTTTCATTTCCGGTCATTAGATATTCCTTTTTTAATTAAATAGAATAAAAAATGTGCAGTTCTACGAAAATAATCTATAAAATTATGGTTGAAAATGAGTTATAAGTTTTATTTTTTCAATTATTCAGTTGTTTTCTTAAACACACAAACTTGTTTTAAGATTTTTAAAACCAATCATGGTAAATTTTAATTTGTTTTTATTTCTTACGTCAAATATAAAACACGCAATTTCAGTGTCTGAACAGGCACTGATCTATACACTTGTTAAGTATATAAATCATGTTTTTAAATTTAGGGTTTTCTGAATAATGTTAACAAATAACTACTCTTCTTTTATTTAATATCAATTCAAAAGTAAAATTGACAATTTAAAAATTTAGTAATTAATATTCATAAAAAGAATTACAGTAGTATTCTATTTCGCAAATAGAGAATTTCGTTGAATTAGTTAAGAATGAAACAGAAAAATCTTTATTACTCTCATTAAAGCTTCTTTTCAATAAAAAGAGGACTGCGCTGCTTTATATATCAAAATGCAATAATGAGAACATCCAAAATCTATTATGCCTCTTTCTATAAACATAGATATTTTTATCTCAAAACTAATCATATATATATATATATATATACATAGATAGATAAATTTGTGCTGGATAAATATATCAATTAAAATCTCAAAAATAACTAATTTAATTTATATGTTCTCAAAAATATTTTATTTATAATTGTGATATTTAAAATATAAATGTAGGATTGTAATTTAAGTAGCAATGGACCACTATCTCGTAGTAATATGATTGTTATGGTTCAATCCTCATAACGTGTTCATAATAATTTATACTGATAAGTGCATAAGATGCTGTTAGGAAAATTTTATAACCTATTGTAATATAGTTTCTTGGTTTGAGAATAAGTGGCATGCTTTCATTACTTGAAAGTTTGATATCAATTAAGCATATTCGGATAAAAATGAGAATACGTAATTATCAGATTTATAAGTACATCTCCAAGCAGAATCATTATAAAGAAAATTTAATAAAAAAATTATTTAGAGAATACAGTTTGCGGTAGTTTAATTATTTTGAAACGTCTTCAGGCTCTTACAATAATATCAAGTAAAATTTGCTAAGAACATGGACACATAATATAGAAGCTATGTTTTAACATTCTTAAATAAACATAGACCCTAATGTATGATATTTTGTTTGTAAGAAAATTTCTTATGTCTGTTATTTTAATTTTCAAGCTGTAATTTTATAATTGTACTTTCCAAAACTTCTACATATTAAGAATGCAATTTCCTAATGTTCCAGTTTATATTTTTTAATTGGGACATTATTTTACTTATAAGCAAATCTACATTTAACGCTTTTTCAACTAAACATTATTGAACAGTGTACATACAGTTATAAGAAAATGTTTTCTCATATTCCTATTATTTAATAAAATTTATTATAATTTACTTCTATAGCTTTTATAATCACTAGTATTATAATAATAATCTGATTGTTTTCTTTATTTTGGTATGTTTAACAGTTAATTTATGCATTTTCAGCATTGAAGATTAATACAAAAATTTTATTACATTCTCACAATAAGTTAAATAATTTTTCAATTGAATTTTCACCTAATTTATTATATAGCATATAATGTTTTTTAATATCTGAATTACAATTAAATGCAATCGCTTTGCTATATTAAAAAAATGTTACAGCAAACAGCTAATTTAAAAATATTACAACAAAGCATGTCATATTAATATAAATGTGCGGTTTTGCAAATGAAAAATAAATATTTTCTTAAAAAAACTGAAAGATAATTTATTTTTGCCAGAAGAAAAAAAATATCTGTGAGAAGAGAGGATGCATTTAATTCATTTATTTCATAACTTTTTCAAATTTTCAAAAATCATGCCTGACATTCGATTGAACTTTGCTTTAGGATATTTTGAAATGCTGTAAGATTATCGAATTCAGAAAATATATAGTTTTCATTAATACTAATGCACGTGTTCGTATTCATTGAATTTCTAATATTTTAAGCATATTTTGAAGAAAACATTTATGAAACAAATAAAAAATTCTTAATTTGATCCTTAAGAAATTTTACATAGAATTATAAATTCAATTACATATATCATCCTACATATATTAGATAGAATTATTGCGTATGTTTGAAATATTTTTTAATATTTATGCACAATTTTAACTGAAAAAATTAATTACGTTTGAGTTGGCATATAATTTAAAACTTCTGTATTTAAATCATTAAAAGTTTCTTAAATTTAATTTAAAAGTGGAAATATCTGTAACTAGTTTATTACATATTATTTTACATTATGTATGTATGATATTCCTTTGACTTTTAAGTATTGGTATTTTTGTCATTTGTAATTAAATTTATGTATTCTTTTTATTTACAAACACATTTGATTCAGGCTCAAGAATATTTTTCAAGCACGAAAAATAAACACAAAATGTTAAAAAGTTAGGTTATTATATATGCGTAAGTTAAACTTGTAGTCCGTGTTTGAGCTTCAAAAATTTGTAAGCATTTTATTTAGAATGTAAGGAATATCTTATTAATACTGTATTTATATTTGCTTATTTTAAATCATTTTTTTATTTCAAATGGAACAACTTTAAAAATCCCAAATAGAAAATATGATTTGGTAAGTATAATTATAATAATATGGTATTGAAAATTATAAAATATTTTACTAATTGCATAAAAGTCTAAATATATATCAATCTTTAGTTTTATAAAATTAATAATTCTAAGAAAAAGTTCGTATTTGTATGAAGAAAAATTTAAAAATTTAGATGCTGGCATATTATGAAACAATCAATTAAGTTTTTTAAATTCATTTAACTTCAAACTACAGATCAAAGGGGCAAATTTTTATAAGTACTTCTGAAAAATAATTAAATTATTTCATACATTAATCGAATTTCTAAAACACTTTTTATTTTTGAATTTTTCCGAGTAAACCTTTAAACTTTTTTTTTAGAAATCACTATTACAAAAAAGTTTTTTTTTGTACTATATATAATTTTATATTGCATTGAAACTTAAAAAATTAAGAATAATGAACATTGTTATTTAAAAATTAAAGACTTTTTAATAAAGTCACAAGAATATAAATAGTAAAGCTATCAAAAATATTAATAAAAAAACATCGGATTTTATAATGAATTATCTTGGTTATTTTAATTCTATATATACTTTTTTAAAAACCTATAATAAATGTTTTAAGTATGTCTTTATAATTTTATTCTTTTATAAACTTTTGAAGTTCATTTTCCAAACACACACATTGTATTAAATAACATTTAATACAACTTTTATTTTTACCAATATATTTATATGCAAATATACTTTATTTCAGTGGTTATTACATGAGAGATAACCATTTGAAAGACTAATGCAACTAAGTCAAAAATAAATGAAGTAATAAAAATTTCAACCTCTAGAAAATTTTCATATTAACATCTTATTTGTAAGTCAGTAATATTCTTAACTGTAGAAATTTAATTTACTCAAAAATATTCTGATATATTATTTAATAGGAAATTTCCTATGTATGATTTTAGAACATTTTGTAGAAATTTCCTCTAAGTCATTGTGTAAAGAATCATAGTCTACCACAACGCAATGTTACAAAAGTTATGAATCTGTGAAAGTCTGTTTGAAAATCATAATTGTAGTATTCCAAAACAATGCCTAATATTTCTAATATGTAATCTATAATGATATCGGAGATATGGTTGTAAATTATTTTGCAACCATATCTCCAATCACTATATCAAGAGATATCTCTTGCTAAGTCATATTAAATCGGCTCTCATCTATAAAAAGCTTTAGATATCATTCGTGTTGAATCTAATTCTTGAGTTACTAACATTACAAAAACCTGTGCTTCTCTTTAGAGTAATCAGTGGCATATTATTTTATTTAACAAGCAGGAAGGTCAACTTTCGATAGCATTCATGTAATCATAGAAACATTATATTTGATTCCTCTAGTCTGTTTTATGTAAATTGTCCTTATTTTCTCAAACACAAAAATGATTCTTTTATATTTTTTGTTCTATGAAGCTCTGCGAATTATCATAGGTAATTTAGCCACACTAGTTTAATTTTAAATTTCTTCAAATTACAAAGGCTCGATTCATGGTATAATCATGTGTATATGGTATTCTTACTTATAAATTAGTGTAACATTTATTATCAGCGATTCAATGTTGTTGAAATTATTGTACACTAACAATTAAATTGCCAAATCGAGTAATTTTGAATGTGATAAATTCGTTTTTGTGTTTCTTTGAGAGAGTGAATATTAGGCAGCAATGTTTGAAAACTAATGAATCACACTAGCTTTTAAAAATTAGGTTCAAATAACAGAAATAGCCATAATTTTTTCAAAAATATTCCAATCTATATAAACATAGAATATGATGTTAATTAACAAGTCACTTTGCTCACCGGATTGCTGATTAATGGTGGCCTGTTCTGTCAATGGACGAATCTATTTATCTTCAGAATTTATCTATCAGGAATTTATCTTTAGATTGTAGACATTCTTTAATTTAAAAAAAAAGAAAAGAAAGAATATGTTAATACTTATCAACACCAAAGACAACTCGATACCTTTCTAAGTTAACACCGTGTATTTTACCCTGAGCATAGAATAGACAGCTGTATCATTTGACCCATCGAGTTTGTTAGTCGAATAACGTTTATATTTTGCACAGGAAGATCAATTGGGAACAAGACTTACTTTTCAAAGTGGTCTACGATCCATTACAAATAAACAAGCTTAAGGTAGGATTTGAATATGCGAACTGTTGAACCAAAGGCAAATATGCTAATAATTCCTTTACTAGGTCGGCACAGAAGGCTCAAATAACTGCTTTATTGAATTAGGAATCATCAAGGAAACATTTGAATAAAAGTAATCATTAAACCAATCGTGTGTGCAAATAATCTCATAATCCGTACAATATATGATGCAGAATATCAGAAATTTGAAGATACCTGTAATTATTTCATTTAGTGTTATCAATTTTATATGTTGGACATAGCAATAATTGAATAAATATTAATATTATCTACTGAGAGTCCATTTAACTAATTCTTTAATTTTGTCTGCATGTTTGTCAATATTTGGAAGCTGGATATTATTAGATAAAAGCTATGCAATTTTGAGCGATAAAATTCTTTTTGGGAAGATCAGTACAAAATTTCAGAGATAGAGAAGTCAAAAATGTAATTCATCATGATTTTAAGGCGTAGGAGATAAATTTGTTGAGATGTAGGATTAGGAAGTATTTACTGAGATAATGGATCCAAGTAAATACTTCATAATAATGTAAACAATAAGAGTAATTTGTAATGGGATCATCAATAATCATGTTACAATGTATTCTTATGCAATGATCGCTTGTGATATTTTATAGTTAAAAGTTATGTACATACTTTTAAATCATTTAAGACCAATCTGCAATTCAGTTTAGAGTCTAATTTAAATAGAATATTTTCCACTGGATCTTTTACAAAAGTATGATTGAAATATGCAGAACTGCTTAATTTATGAAAATGCATGTATCTCTACTCACAAGTATGACAGTAAATTATTTTATCAGTTCTATTAATATATATAGCTAAATCTACTGAGCTAGAGAGAAAGAAGAAGGATATCGGTTCATTAAAATTACTATGCTGCATCAGAGTTATTGAGTATCTTCCTGCACTCCAAAAAATGTTTATTTTTACAAATTACTTTATATATAATATTAATTTCTGTTCTATTTTGGAATTATAGAAATATTCTCGTGTTCATAAATGTATATTTTTCTAATGCTCACTTCCAAAATTCATGAAATTAGTTCATGTTATCAGGATTCATTTATTATTTTGTAGTAAACTTTATATAAATTATGTAAGGAAGAAAAAAAATTGAATATAAAATTGAATTATAAAATTGAATAAAAATTAATGATTAAATTAATATAAAAAATGGTTTATCTATATGCAGCTCCTAGTTTTAACCGAAGATCTAGAAAAGTGTGATTGCAGGTTAAAGATATAAAAACATAATTCATAAAATTTTACATTACAGATAGCATTGAAAAAATGCACTTATAATATAAAGATGCGTTTATCTTGTGTTGAAATTAATTTTGCATTTGTAACTTACTTTCTTATTATGAAAAAATTTACTTGCATATTAATATTGATCAAAAATGTAATTATGATAATCTATTGTTTTTTTTTCTTTTCTCTAAATTTATTTGAGAAAATATCGGAATAGAAATTAATTTATAAAAATTTAGAAGATATTACTACAAATTTCATAGAGATGTGTAAACATAAGTACTAATTTTTCATATTTATCATACGATTTTTTCTCCTTTGCCAATTTTATTCTTTTTGTAAAAGCTTATTTTCATTTAACTTTTAGACAAAGTGCCACCAATTGGATTAATCAGAACATTGTGGATTTGATAAGTTCAAGTTTGAATGTGTTATACAAGACAAAAGGTGTAATAATCAAATAACTACTTACCATCCAAATTAAAAATTGTTCTATGATTGCAAAATATAACAAATCTATTTTTCTAAAAACATTTTCATTACAGAATTTTAAATTTTAATAAATACTTTGCGTTACCTCTTGAAAATAAGGTAGTATTCTTTTAGCATTTATGACATTTTAAAATGACTAAATTTTATCATATAATTTTATTAAATCTTTAAGTTATATACCACGTTAAAGTTTTAGAAGAACATTATAACATTTCATTAACTTTATGCAATTTAAACAAAAAATAAAGTTTAAATTTCATAAA
>JAPDSC010048493.1:673-17919 GCA_026290005.1 Latrodectus geometricus
ATATATATATATTGTATTGTTGATGTGAGAGTTACTTTCAAATCAAACACAAAGTGATACTAATTACGCATACAATTTTTTAAGATTTTTTATCACATTTTTCACTATAAATTTATTTATTAATTTTACATTTTAATTACTTAAGATTAGCTATAAGGAAAATTGTTAACGTATATTAAATCCATATTGGCATATTTTGAAAGAAGAATTTCATATATTTAATGTTTTTACCTCACGGTATATAATTAAAATATTTTTAATATAATCTTTACATAATATCACATTTAACTGCCAAAACTTATATTAATTACTATGGATTTTTTAATTTACTATAATTATTTTCATAAACATATATATTTATACAGCTGATCATAAATTAATGTCCGATGTCAGGTGCTCTCTAGATAGGTACATATATTGAAAATATGATAAATTTAAATAGATGATCTTAATAATCTTTATTCGGAAAGCGGTTATGAAAATCGATGTATTTTAATAAATAAACAAAGCTTATTTCGCGTTTAACAGGGATATTTTGAACTACTATTACGATGGAAAATCAAAATAACATGTTCCAAACTATGCATATCAAATTATGCGTATTTAGTTACAGCTAAACATAATAACTAGTTATAAAATCACAGTTTGCTCCATATATTTACTTGTAAAGACATTGAATGTATTTTTTCAGTATCTACCGAAATGTATGTGTTAGATACAAATGAATGTGTTAGATACATTGTTAAGAGTGATTAACTCCAAAATCCAAAGTTGGGCAAACTTAAGAAACAGGAGTTCTCTTGACTATATCTATGGGAATTGAGAACATTATTTTTAATCACCAAATTAACTCGATGTCAGTGTGATATTGTGATATGTGTATACAGTATATATCCTCAAATTACAGTAAAGTTGTGAGCAATTTGAATGCTCCCAATTTTAATCCTAGATGTGTACTTCCATTTGTAAAAAATTTAAGTTGGATAAATATTTTCTGAGAGTAATTTTAAATCGGAAAATGCACTTTCATAGCAATTACGATAGTATTCTATATACATATAAAAATCGCTAATAAGATATTCATTTTAAGATTGGTATTACAGATGAAGTTTACACGCACAGAACTCAAATGTAATTAAAAATAAACACATGTTTATAAATATATTTTTAAAAATATTTCTATATGCCAAATTAAATAATTAAATATGTAGATTATCAGAATTTCTCTTTATATATGTTAGCATTATAAATTGATTTGAACACCACTCTTTTTTATTAAATAAACAACAGTAGATTCATTGTTTTCAATTTTAACTAGTTTTTAATTAATGCACTTTATTTTAGCTGAATTCATGCACTATATTTATTTTATAAACTTTTAAACTAGTTCAAATTTTTAATTTTGGTCCTTTGTGAATTAAAATAGTTTGGTATTGCACATATAGAAGCAAAATTTCTCAAATCACTAAAATCGAGTTGGAGCAACATGAGAATTTCGATTTCGTATTTCTTATGGAAAGACATTTTACGATTTAAATTTATTCTCAGATAAAATGCTTTATTTGAAATATTTGTTCAATATTTTATGTGCATGTTTGCAAAAGCAAATGTGTTTGGTAACTCTTTGCAAAACAACAGGTTTATTAAAAAAAGGAAATTAAACTAAGTTCGTATTGATTTTTACATTTTTTATTAATAGTTTATCACTGATAGTTTCAAATTCGCTTTTTTTGTATCACAAATTCAATTAATTAATTTACGTTTTTTGATTTGTTTACTATAATTTTCAGTGTATAAAATCTTTCTAAATGTTATTTTTATCAATTTGACTTTGCACTTTATTTATTCAATTTAAACCTGTGAAGTTTCCTTGTTACCTTTAATACCTGTTAATATAAAGTTTACCTGTTAATATAATGCGAAGAGATATCCGTAGTGTATGTTTTAGAAGTGTCATGTACGTAAACTTTAGTACTAAGGGAAATATTCCCTATTTCTTAAGTTTTTGATGTATTACTGTCAAGTGTGGGATTGTTTCCTTTCTCAAAAGGGAACTTTGCATATATTTATCAAGTTGTATCTTGCACAAAATGCATTAACATAATGCAGATAATTTTTCAAGTTTGCACTCAATTGTTGGTGCTAGAAATATATAAATAAAAAGTTGATGTTGGAAATATTTAAAAATTCCTCGCCAATGTTTCAGTGTTTATTAGCCAAAATGTTTTATGGATGTATTTTAATGATAAACTGAGGTATTTGTATATGATATGTGTTATTATATTTGTGTGTATATATCTATGATCAAATATTAGTAGTAAATATTTAGTAGTTTCTGTGGGTTACCAGAGAGTAGGGATATGGTAACAACACATTGCGGGTTACCAGAATTTTTATGTTATTTTAAGCCAATTGTATAAAAGCTTCGTTAGAAATGATTATGCGTTGAATAGAATTGGGTGAAAAGCTAATCCAATTTATATATATAAGAACTGCTGAATAAATCGTTCTTTTTTCGATTGTTAGATCTAACTCTCAATTAATAATTTTAATCACTTTAAATTTAAAAAAAACGAATAAATAAATTTAAGAATGCTTTAAAAGTGAGGATCTCCCATACATTCTCTTATTTTTAAAGTCTAACACTGTTAGTATCCAAATATATATATATATATATATATATTATCTATAGTTGAGAGAAATTACATGATTTGTTAAAAGATGATATATATTTTATTCAAATATTGTTTTTTTTAAGTAATTCTTAATAGTTTTTTTCTAAATGGCTCATGAATTTTGAAGTAAATATAAATTAAAAAATTAGTGTTTACCCAATTTCTTTATTATTACTTTTCTATGTTGTGCTTTATACACTATAAAATTTCACTTTCATTAAAAAAATTCTTTTAATTGATTTACATACAAAATAATGGTGCTATCGAAATATTTTCTGTTTCGTGATTACCTTAATTGTTTAATTTGGTTTGATTTATATTATTCGCACTAAATTATGTTCCTAAATACGAAAAGCTGTTTGAAATGCCTCCAGTAAGATCTCATACGAATAAAAAAAAAAAAAAAAAAAAAAAAAAAAAAACTTTAAGAAAATCATTAAAATATATCATAAATACTCAAAGTTATTTTAAGAAATTACGTATTACAAAAATGTATTGTCAGAAAGAACAAGAAATTGCAGAATTAAATTAGTTCACATTCAATTCTTCCTTCCATTTACTTTGTTCTGTCATGAATTAGAGTTATTGTTCTTTATTTTGCAAGACTCCATGAAAAAGTCGCCAACTTATTTCGCCAAAATGATAGGAGAAACTCTAATTTGGCTTAAGTGCTGTTTCGTCCGGAAACACGCATTATAATTATTTAATCCACCCGTTTTTCTTTTTTGTTTTCCATTGCTGTCTTTAATTTTCAACTGAATTCGCAAAATTGGAATATTTTCTAACTGAATACTTCTTTATTTTAGATGCATCAATTAATATCAAAATTATAATCCATTTAATACAACAAAATAATATCGATATAAAAAATATATTTGAATGGGGTGAAGAAAATTCTGAGTTTTCCAATCTTCCTAATGTTGTATAGATAATTATTTAGGGCGTTGGTAAAAATGACTGATTTGGAATACGAGTATCTCATTACTTAATAATATATAAGATAATTTACTTGTAATCCCTACCATTTATTTCATTTGGATCATCGAAACTCAGGGAAACAAAGCAAAATAAATTGTTAAGTATGTATTTTCAAATAATTTGTTTTGTTTAAAACAAACACTCTAAAAACTAATGAGAAAAACTTCCGAAATTGACGTTACTTATGATCAGTTAACTACATAAAACTCGTTTTATACTGATAGGGTTCTACGAACATATCTTTCTTTCTGCTTGTGTCAGGAGAATCACGTGATCCCCAAGACAAGAAGAAATGTGTCTGGCGATCACGTGTTTATACAACACGTGATCATACTATTGATTTATCACATAAGTCTTTCCTCTTTGAAATTTGGAGAAAAAAAGTCTCTTATACAAACATTTATGGGAAACTAAAATAGAACTTCTCATTAATTTTCAAACTGACACCACTTTCAGAGAATCGTTGAGAAAAATATATAGCACGGTTGATAAAAGTAGGAGGCAGATGTTGAACAAACTTGGGGTAATGATTTATGAGACTGAAAACTGAATTCTCGGCATATTCTTAGATATTGCTTGGACGTCAATTTCTGAAATGCCTTTTCTAAAATATTCTTTTAACTAAAGAGCGTTAATTAAATAAACTAGTGAAGGAAATCAAATTAGTTTTGAACTTATAGAATCAGAGTTAATAACAATTAATTATGGTAATTATTGGAAGAAATTTTTGAGGTATGATTGAGAATTTTCTTGGTTGTTTCTGCATCATTTATCAAAAATATGCATAGATAAATCATGAAATAATAGCGTAAAAACTCTATTAAATCAATTTATTCAATAAATATGTCGGTTATTTATCTTAATCAGCCAATCAAGAAAATTATTATTTATTAATAAAAAAAAGTTATGGCCAATTAATTATGATTCTAATGACTCAGAATTTAAGCTTGGCGATATCGCCATTTTATCAATTAAAAGCCAAAAAATATAAAAGGCACCAATTTAATTTTTGAAATGAAATTCGCTCACTAATATATTCAACCTTTGAATGTGTCACCTGATTTAATTTGCCAACTTTGTTTTAAATTAATAAATCAGTGACAGATACCTTGATAGTCGAGCTCAATGATTCAAATCCTAGGAAGATTCAGTCCTTAATTAAAAACTACACTCTTGATGACAAATTATAATTTCAATTATTTTCTTCGCAATATTGAAAAAAATGTTAAACTACTTTAAAATATTTTTTATAATATCTTACTGGAGGCATATGTTTCAAATTGCTTAGTAAAATTTTTAAGCATCATTTCTGTTATTTGGCATTTAAAAGTTATAGCAATGAAAAAAATTTAAAGTTTTCAATAATGAAAAACATTTAAATGTTTTTAAGCATTTTTTGTGCATTCTTTATTTGAAAAAATTACTTTAATTGTTTTCCTCCATAACATTTTATTTATGATAATATTAATCACATTATTCTTTTTTCCAAATTTGTCATTAACAAAAAAATATTATTTAAACAAATTATTAAAACTACAAAATTATTGAAATATGTGTGTCAAGCTCATTATAATATTTGGTCAATTTTTTACATGGTTTGTATTATTTACATTTCCATCATTTAAAAATAGTTCTCATTTTTTTATTTTTTGAAATTTTGGCAAACATTGTGAACCAAATTTCTAAATTTATGGATGGGCAACAGTGGAAGGGGGCATCATAATCTACTTCTGGGGTGGTCATTAAGAAAACGACGATTATCCGGTGCAGCCACCAGTACATTTCGGGATAATCGTCAATACTAATCTGTATGATCCACCTACTTAAAAGTATACTTGTTTAATCTCTCCGATCAACACTGAAGATGATCAAGAGATAAATAAATGAATAGTAGATCCAGAAAAATCTGCCTCACCCCTTTGTTCTCCAAAATTAAAATGTAAATATTGAAAAAATAATAATTTGTTGCTTTAATACACCATAATGCTATTTCACCATAAATATATAGACTAGTAAGCATTATAGGTGATTTAAAGTGAACAAAATGTGTTGATATTTTATCATAGGTATAGTAAATTTTAAATATCTGAAATTTTCCAACAGTGAATATTTTGTGTGTACAATTTTAAATGTTAAAATTTTATAATATAAGTATACATGTTTAAAATATAAGATTATTGTATAACTGTTTGGTCTTTGCTCTGTGAAAACGTTCAAACTATATAAATTTATATTATCTGTATATTTGTAAAATGTGTATGAGCTTCGTATTATTTAAATTATATGCAATATGTTGATTTACTTTTAAATTATTGATGTACTTATACATATATATCGTGATTACCAATATATTAATCACAAATAAATTTGTAAAATGTAAATATTAGAAGTTATTTTAATTAAATACAGTTTGTGATATGATATGCAAATATTAAATTTGCTAGAATTAAAAATTAAATATTTTAGATTATCATAAAACACATTGCATATAGTTTAAATTGTGCATTTTCTGTTGTCCTTTGCATTCAAGCTAGACATTTTTCATAGACATGTGTCTCATAATTGTTATTTAATTGATTATAATTAAATTGGATATAATGAATGAAATGATGAAATCCTAGGAGAGCCCACACCCTTGTTGACAAATTGAAAAAAAGCGCCAAGGCAGAAGAAAATGGCGAAATAATAATTCCAGAAATGGTCATGTTTATCATAGCTAGTGTATCAAAGTAGGATTAGCAAGATTGGCGAAATTTATCACCAACCAAAGTCATTTCGCCAAGGGTGTGGGCTCTGCTAGGATACAACCGAATGAAAAAATTTTTTCTAATTAATACTGAATTGATATGATTTTTTTTCAATAAATAATCATATTTACATAGATCATTTTATATAACAAAAAATATATATATAATTCTTATAATTTATAATATTATAAATATATATCTTTTAAATTCGATGAATGTTTTAATAATAATATCTGTTTTAAATGATTGCTTCTGTATGTTAAAAGTAATTGAGTATAAATTATTGTTTGCCAAATAATATAAAAATTTATAAACATATTATATTATAAACATCAATTCATTTGATTAAGATATCTTTTTGACACATTCTTTTTTAAAATCATTATATTAGGCTATTGCAAAATGTTTCAGTTTGCTTGTTGTTGCAGACCAAAGCCAAGTTTAATCGTTTTTATAGACGACATTATTATTCAAAATATTTTTGTGTTTGCATATATTTTTATATAATAATAAAATGTATAATTTTGATCAATATACAGCACCAAATATTATGTAGGATTTAATTATTATGAGCTTTTCGGCACTTATGTATTATCTCGTCAACTATTTTCGCCAAAAAAGTATATCGCCAAATTTTGTAAAAATAACATTTTTTTCTAAATGTAAGGAAAATATCAAAGTAGTTTATTTATATCTTCATTAAAATAAACTGATAAGCATTTATATTTTATTTTATATTCAAATTTTTTAATCATAAATTTAACATTTCTAGGCGCTGAAAATAAAAAATATAAAATGTGAGCTTAAATATAAAAAAGTGAGAAAAGATAAACTGAAACATTTGGCGCTGAATAGCAACAATTGGCGACATAGTTTTTTCGTTTAAATGTTTGGCGAGATAATATATATAAGCATAGCATTTCGAATTTTAAAATGTAAATTAAATTCAAGTATTTATTTAAATAGTTTCAATTTACTTGTATATTTTTCTTTGTTTCTCTTTGAAATTTTAAAAATATATATATTGTTTAAACATATTTTCTTCGAAGAAATTATTAATACCTTTTTAACTGATATACGTATATGTATAAACTTAAAATTTATAGCATTAATATTATGGAATTCACGTCTGATATAAATAACCAATTTGTTTTCATAAAACGTAATCCATTAGGTTTCTATTTTTTCGAAACTTTCCTGTTATTCTATGTGAAATTTATGCTACAAAAAATAAATTGGAAACAAAATTATTTTAACTTTAAATGTTTGTCAGAGATAATTCATCTTCAAATCAATCCAAAATTAATTGATATTTAAATTGTTAATAAAAATTAAGTTTTTATGTTATTTTGGTGTATTCGCTGCTATTTCTCTGCTCAGTTTCCTCAAAATTTACCAGCTACAACACAGTTTTGTAATCGAGGAGAATCTGGAATGTTTGCTGTAAAGAAATTTTATCTGTTCTATTATATAGTTTTCGCTTGTAACAAAAGAGATAAAAATTGTCTATTAATAATTAATTTCGTAATTCATGCAGTTCCTTAAAAATAATGCCATCACCACAGATAGAGATTGGACCACGGCAATTTTGTAAAAAGCTTAATCTAGTTGTGTTTAATATAAAGTCGTGGTAAGACTGATTATGGCAAGTATTTGTCACTTCTGACTGCCGAAAAAAAAATAGTGGTTCTTTGTTATAGTATTCACACTTTTACATCTTGTTTCTCGTAGGTGGGCTTGACCGTATCTTCTGGTATAGATCCAACTTCTGTTAACTTCTTGTTTTCAATCATTTTGTTCTTAATTTTTTGCTTTTTTATGATTTTAACATGTGAAACATTCTAATATATCTAATGAAATGACAAATATAGGAATGGTTCTGGCAGACTGCTATATTTATCCTATAGTAATTATTATATACGTGAAATATTCGTTGCATTTATCATCCGGTGACTGGCGACATATTTGTTTTATACTTCTATTCCTCCATAATCATAACTATAATTTGATCACTAATTATTTGCTTTTGTCATCCGTCCTTGGCTGGTCTTTTCTATTTTTTTAATCTGAAAAATCCTTGTTAAAATATATACACCAAAGAAAGACAACAATCTCAATTTTCTAGTCACGTGACATAATATTTAAAGTAATTCATTCAAAGTTCTTGATGACAAAAAGTGAGTCCCGCCCATTTAGAGATTATTGGTTTAATTAATTTTAAATAAACACGCCTTCTAAGCGTCAATTATGACGTAATTTTAGATGTTATTTATTTTTCAATGATAAGAGTTTAATAAGAAATGCTTAATAGCCATCAAACAGATTTTGAAGTCATTTTAACCAGTGATATCACATAAGAATTTTAAGAAGTTAGTGAAGTCGAACTTTCATATAAAATCAAATCTATCTTCACTTGTTAACACACGAGTTAAAAATTTTGAGTATATTTTACGATGTCGATTATTGAATTATTTCATTTATTTGTTTTTTTCATTTTTTTAAATTTAATATCAACTCCAAATGTGCTTCAAATGCTATTTTATCTTCAAAATTTTATGTTTTCTACAATATTAATGAATATGAAGCATTTGATTTTATGATAGAATTTATTCATACTGTTTTTAAAACATTGTATTTCAATGTAATTCCATTCATTTCACTCCAAAATAAGAAATTCTGACATAAAATTTTATTTCTGTTTTGTTCCACTTTGTAACTTGAAATTCATCGTAAGTACTAGTACCATTTCATTTATTATTCCATTTTTATGAGCTTTGAAAAACCTTTCTATTAAAACACACTTCTAAAAAAGGAAACACATTCCAGATATTTTTAAAAATGTATTGGAGTATAGAGAGATATATTGAATATTAAGCAAACAGATTAAAGGTATATATTTAAACGCTACAAAATTAAATATTATTATGAATGTAAAATAAGAAAAATATAAGTGAAACTAAATATTATATTATTTGTTCAATTTTAAATGAGATTTAAGATGTTTCTGGGAAAGATTTTATTTCATAAGCATATTAATGGATAGCTTTAATTGTAATATATTTGTGTATTGCCTTTTGTGTGCTCATTTGTGATGCACTTATATATTTTCTCTTGTGCGCTCATTTGTGATGTATTTATATATTCTAACTTGTGTGCTCATTTGTGATGTATTTATATATTCTCTCGTGTGTGCTCATTTGTGATGTATTTGTAAATTCTATTTGTGTGCTACTCTATTTGTGAGATGTGTTAAATATTTGTTAATTCTGTCTTGTGTGTAACTCCATCCATGATGTATTTGTGTGTTCTCTCTGTGATACTGTGTATTGTCTGTGCCTTAAATGTAAGGCATCCCATAAATCTGAAAAATATCTCTTCAGGTTTATAGAAATTTATTCTTGTTTGCTGTAATCATTATTCATATATTTGTTTATAGGATAGTAATTAGTATAGATATATCACTGTCAAAGCTTTTAATGTGTCGTTGTTTTATTCAAATAAATGTTTTAATGTGTGTATTGATTATTTTTCCTGAACAACATTTTAACCATGATCAAAATTTGAGTTATAGTAACTTTAAACATTAAAAATAAAGAGTTAATAAATTTAAATATATGTAATGTGGTGGGGCTCATGGAATATGATTTAAGTCATTCCATTATCGAATATCTCTCAATTGTATCTAATCAGCAAATGATGATAGCGATATTTATGATGATACCAGTCTTTCTACCAAAATAATTTTGAATAGATTCTGAAGAAGAAATTTAGATTTTCAAATCGGGTGATTACAATGGAATCGAGGTTGTACCATTCGGTCATTACTGTCTGCTACCTCAAGAATAGCTCTCGTCAAGTAGTTTGGTTAGTGGCTGTTGCTATGGTAACAAAACAGTCCATTTAAAATGATGGGGGTTAAAAACTAGTAGTATTTATGTTATTCTCAAGGAATTCAGAAAGTCAAGGTTGGTATTTTTTTCCCTTGCTCTTTCAACCGAAAACGGAATATGTCTTGTTTTCATGGCGATGCACAAACAGTTTAGCGAGAACAATTAACGTGGTAGAAGACAATACCGATTCTGTCTAACTCGGGTCAAATAACAATTATCATTACAGTCAAATAATAAATTATATAAGAATCAGTTCCCATTACAATCAAACAATAAAGTCTACATTACAATTGGCATTCTTGTATCCAAACTACATATTAGCATTAAATCTAGCGAACATTAAATGTGACTTAGCCCCTCATTACTAAGATCTTTCCCTGGCCCCCCTCTTCCCCCCAAAATGTAAAATTATTTCAACAACTTTCGAATACAAGATTCTAATTTATTTTAAAAGTTAAAAATAGTAAATAAAAACTAATAAGTAGTAATTCAAAAAATAAATTAATAATGTTGTAATTCAAAAAATAAATTAATAAAGTAGTAATTCAAATAAACTATAATAGTAATTCAAAAAAATATGAATAAATCGAAAATCAAAAAGGATATATAAATATTTCCAGAATTAAAAAAATCCTAATCTTAAATCCTTTTAAAGCGAAAAGACTGACATATGTATCAATATCCATCATTCCACCAAAATAATTTTGAATAGAGTTTTAGATGTTTAATTATAATAAGAGAAATTAAGATTGTAACAACCACACAACGCCTATATTACAAGACATTCAAGTGTTGAGCTGGTATTTTCCCTTCTAAACAAAATCATACCACCCACCCAAAAAAGTTTAAGTTTTACACATATTTAACGTTCTATATATGTACGAGTAAGCTCCCTCAGAATGATAGTTTCTGATTGGATCAAATCAAAACAAACTCTATTGGGTCATAGAAAAAAATTAATTCTTAGTAAAATCCTACTTAAATACTATACTACTCCACTGATAATCTAGATAATATTAATTTTGGGAAAAAGAAATCCATTATTTTTACTTAAACTTTACATAACTTCTTTCCGATTCACTCTATAAAAAGGTTTAAAACAGTTTTCATGTAGATTTTTAGGTCTTGCGTGAAGCTACGACTGCTGACATGCGGTCAACTTCGATAATTTTTGATATTTTATAGACATTCTTGACGATGCTGTGTCCATTCGAGGTACATCTTTAATATCAAAATTACCCGAACGGAATCGAGTAAACCAAAATTGTACGTAACTGGTTGTTACAGTCTTATATAGGACGATGAACAACTTTCACAATTTTAGCCACCTGGCTAGCATTTTCGCCGTTATAAAAGAAAAACTAAAATATATCGAATTTTCTGTTTGTTGTCTTCCATTACCTTGTTCTCATAACTGAATGAATCAAACAAAAAAACGCAAGAGAATATTTTAGTGTCAAATGCCACCTTTCCAACGGGGATAAATTTGAAATTATTTGATAGATACCTCACGAGATAACGATCACTACAGACGTCTACCGAAAAAATAATGGATTACTTTTTCCCCAAACTAATATTTCTGTGTTCAAAAATTTCAAGATATGTTGCATTGATATATAAGCTAGACCATATATGTATTGGTGAGCTCCATGAGAAGCACAATTGAATTGGTAAATAAGGAGATTGTGTTCAGAAATGATTTGCACACGGACACTTGAGTAGGTAAGAGATTTTTAGGAATTATTTGGATTTATACTAAATATTTTCATTTTCAATCTGAAATATAGAACAATCAGGTTTCAAAATGTTAGAAACACCTTTCATGTACAAAAAGTAATTTAAGTATGACAACTAAAATTACCGCATTATATTTTAAAAATATACTTGTTTCAATTTATTTTGAAATGTAGATTTATGTCGAATTAGTTTTGTAGCCCTTCAACTAACAGTAATCTAAAGTATTAACACTAAAACTACCGAAAGGGGTCATTTGACCCATTTTCGCATTAATTTTGCCGAATAAAAAAATTGCCCGGTATGTTTAGTGTTATACTGTGTAGCTTTGGAAAACCGGTATCCAAAGTATTAAATTAAAGATTAATCCTAGAGGAACACATATCAAATTTCACTGCAATGTTTCGTTTTGTATAATTTTTCTGAAACGTTTAATGTTAAAATTACCGCTAGATGGAACATAGTTTTTGAAATTGACAGTTCTACTAAAAGAAAGAAGAAAATTATAGACTTTATTGGCAAATGGATAGAAGAATTAAATTGAAAATAAATAATTTTATCTACTAACAATCGAATCCCTAAATATTTTCAAAATTTTTTTAAGTTATAGTAGAAGTATAACTGGGTCACAGATAAAATTTCACAAGGTAAATTCAGAAAATTACTTTTCAAAATGAATTTGGATTAGAAATAATGTTATTAAATGAATGAACTTTTTCTCAAACAATAATAGTATCGCCTTAATAAAAGAACAATATTACATTCGTATGGACTTCAAAACATTATCTCTAAAATTAATTTCACATTCATTTTTGTACTTTTAAGTCACCATTTGTTGATATAAATGCAATTGAATAGAATTTTCTTAAATTTTGAAAATTGTTCTTTTTTTCTCACATATTTTTTAAATTGTTGCAATCAAGTTCGAATCATCATAATTCAAAAAATGGTTTGCTTTTGATTTAATTTTAAATATCAAAAACTAGAAATACAATTTATTATGAAAATTCTGCTCAAATATTAGGAAACTCTATACTCAAATATTATTTCTAAATAAATTCTCAGTGTATCTTATAAAAATTATCGTCAAACAGTTCTTATAATTTAATTTAACTTATTAAACCTTTCAGTGGATGGTAACATTAGAAGCACATGAAAATTAATCATAACACACATTCATTTTTTAAATCCATTGTTGTATTGTGCCAGCTAAGCTCACCAAGTTGGAAAAGTGGAGCAAAAAAGAACTGCTCCACTTTTCCAACTTGGTGAGGAGTTCATTTTCCTCACTATACACATGCTTATAGGTACCCGTTTATAGGGTGGGCAACCATTCACAACCCATTTATACAAAAAAAGACAAGGAAAAAAAAGAAAGTATAGCCATATCAAACCGGGATTCAAACCTAGAACCTCCTTAACCACAGTCAGGTACACTAGACAAGATGGGCGGCTTTAAATACATTATCAAAAGTAAATAAAAGGAAATACATTATTATGATAAAAAGATGTATACAATAGGCTAAGCATTTTCTGAAACATACTTGTTGCGTCTTGGAAAAATCTTCTGGCCTGTATAGAAACAAAGCCTCCTCAAGTGGGCACTGACAAATCTGGAAAGAGCAACCTGACCTTTTCGATCGCAAGTGAGGCCTAGAGAACCACCAGGACTAGTACAATTCTTTTATTGGAGGGGCTCACTATCTCTCATTTCACCACTTGTTAAAATTCTTTCTGATCGCAGAGATTTTGTAAAATGTCTTGTGCAGTCCTGTTGATAGTCTAGCAAGGGGGTGACTCTGGGCTTCCTGGGGGATGTACGTCGGGAGTTTACTCCTGCTAGGCCACCTTAGGCATGAAGGTTAGACCATTATGCTCAGCTAATGCTAGCAGCCGACGAGATGATGATTCGTCTACCTTCGGGTGCTCAGTCTAAAAGAAACTGCTATTAAGCCTCCACTCATGAGTTATACATTTAACTTACAAAAACCAAAATTATGATCTTGTTATAAATTACTCTAATTAAGAAATGCTACTGTATGATTCGCAATAAAATTAATAGCACAATACTTAAATGAATGGTCTTGTAATTATTTGAAATATGAAATAATTTAGTACATTTGATTTTCTGATATTAATTCAACAATTTTAATATCCTAGCTATCAAAAGCATTTCATATACGTTTGATATTGTATATTGGATTATTGGCAAACGTGGATATGCAGGAGTCTGAAATTCAAAAATAAAATTTAGTCCCTATTGAAAAATAAGATGTTCCAATGCACAAAATCTTTGGGCCTACTTTTTTTAAGAAGTTTAAAAATTTATAAATAGCGAATAATTTCATTATTCTTCAATTAATAACGTATTAGTTATTTGGCTTTTTAGACGCTGAAAATCACATATTTATTTATACTGATTTGGCCTTTTTTTTGATAATTTTGAGATAATCAGCAATTAGCTTATCCGCGATACTTTCTCTACTCAGTTGCACGAATAATCAGGAATCAACTGCACTGAATATTATTTCCGGTTTCTAACCTCTATAAAAATAGCCCAAATTCTATTACAAAATATGAAATAAACAGGCATCCTTTTGTATAAAAATTATAGATAATACCTTTATATTTTTTTTCAAATACATATTTTAATAAAAATAAACAATGGACATTATATAAAATGTTTACTCAAAAGAATGTTAGCGTCTTAATTATTTATCCAATTAATAATCAATCAGAGGTGTTAAACTTCCTAAGCACCAAATTTTTTCCATTTGAAATCATGAGGAATCAAAATCTACACATTGATAAAGTGTCATCAAGTTGAAATCAAAATTGTAATATTAGTTAAATTTCAAGACTGACCCATCTGCTCATACACATGAATACCTACATAGCCATTGTTGGTGCACCGGTATGCTTTCCTAGCCCTGAATTGGGCTCTACTAATTAGATAAGTGGGAGTCTTCGTAATTTAGAAGCAGGGACCAAGCAAAAAACTCTGCAATGCTTGGCCTGACCTTTGAAGGCAGAGGTATCTTTTCGCATGGAGGACATTGTGACCACGACATATTTAGCCAGCATTAGAGAACACGAAAATCTAAATTTGGGTCGAGATTCGAATCCACTACCTTTCGAGGGCAAACGTTCTAACCAATCAGGGCTCTGCGGCCCTTCATATATAACTGTACTTTAAGGCTAACAGATTAAGAATACACGTCTATCACAAAGCACTTCATAATTTTGAACTACTGTCAGGTGACGACGTCACACCTGAGCTGGCACCCTCCTTTCTTCATCCACGCAACAACAGTGGTATGATTTTGGACGTCAGATTAACGTAGATACGTCCCAAAACCATGTAGCTACAGCAATCCAATGTGGAAGCATGTTACACATGAACACAAGTAGTCACAAATCAAAAGAAACCCCTTATGATATTTTAAGCCACCTGACTTTTCTCCCAAAAAATTCCAGAAACATGGTGAGACGTGCTAAGTTGCGTATCAATGTTAATGGTAAGCACTTTCAGCATTTTCTGTGAACAGTTTGAGATACTGAATGTATTAATCTGTATTTACAATAAATTGAGAGGATAGACGTGAAGAGCTTCTTTTATCATGGCCTTCCTGTATATGGAGCATGTACATAAATATTGAATGGTTCTCATCTACACTGACTTCACTAGTAAATCTCCTATTTTTTTATTGAAATAATAATCCATAATTGACATAGGCATTTGGATAAAATAAATTCATTCAGAATTGTTGAGATTTAATTTATCTATCATCATAAAGCAAAACATATAATAAAAGACAAACGTCTTTAACATGTATGATTTACATTTAATTTTTGTCTCAATATTTCCAAACAATCGATAAGTTACTCTTACTTTGAGACGACTGTCACCAATATCTTTAATGTTTACTTTAAAAGATGGCTTAAGAAGCTTAGACAATCAATGAATATGTATTAAGAAACAGATGTCACCAACAGTATAAAGAGCACTTAAAATGTGCCCCAAAAACCCAAGCATATAACTATAGAGAGACTTCAGCTGAATTTTTGGTGAAAAATTTTGTGAATGTAAATTTTTCATATGTAATTCCTAGTACCAAATGATTTCTGTTTCTAATTATATAAAAAATATCGCTTCGTACGAGAATCCATGTTGTTACTATATATCTTTTAATATATATTTCTTGAGTAGTTTTGCACAAATATTAAAAATAGTTTTTGTCTCTCATATGAGAATTTGTTTTTCAAAGGGAGAATAAAAGCAAAAATATATATGGGAAATCTTTAAATCTATAATTTATAATACAATAGTATTCTAATAATTAAATATTTAATATAAAATATATCACACAATATCACATTTTTTCACATATTCAAATTAGTTCTACATTAAATATTTTCCCTTCACTGTATAATAAATACCTTAAAATGAAAATGATTACAAGTGGTAAATTTAGAGAAAGATTAAAAGAAAAAATATAATGCACGTGATTTATTTTAAAGATTTTATTTACTATCGAAAATTCTGCACATATACAATAAAACGTCAACATAAAAAAATTTAAATGAAATTGGAATCTGTAAAAAAGGCACATTATCTAAATATAAAAAATTAAATTTATATTGTAAAATATAGCGTCTAAATAGTTTTATATTTTGACTGATAGTTTACAAATTTTCACAGAAGAAAAAATAATGGTTGGTTGGGTTTTCTGGCGAAGTCCAAAAAGGACCAGCAGCGTCAAAACTTTGTGAAAAAATAATGAATCCCCCGAAAAAAATGGTGAAAATTCTGTATATTTTAGAAAATTAATATTGTTTTAAAACCATAATTTTTAAATCTGAATATTTGATTCGAAACAAAAACTATTAACGAGATATTATCATATAGAAATAAAATTAATTTCATCTAGTTAAGATTTATGTTTTGACATTTTTCTATCTCTCGTTTTATTTTCATATTTTTAATTGGTTGTTGTAATTATATTAAATAATTATAGTAAATAAATATAATAAATAATAAAACTTATAATAAATACTTATAAAATAATTATAATATTATAATAAATCTTGAAGGTATAATTAAAACATGAATTTTTTATTTTTTGCAAATATCTTCATCTATAATAATAAAAGCAAGTGTAATGTGTCTGTCCGTTTGTCTGACCGAGCTCTCCAGCCAAATCTATCGCACGCAGGGACCT
>JAPDSC010048493.1:25835-36166 GCA_026290005.1 Latrodectus geometricus
TTTTTTTCCCTAAACTTTTTTTCATTTTTCTTTACATTTCACTTCCAGTTTTTAATTATGGGAAATTTCAAATTATAATCATAGTGTCTGAATTCTCATTTGCTTTGCACTCATCTTAAAATTCATTTTATTATTTTTTTTAAATTTAAATTAAAGGATAAATACCTACTGAAAAATTGTTTTAAAATTACAAAAGACATCTGAGTCATTATATTATCTAGTATTTTCATTTTTTTCATCAAATCCAATTTTAAGATTTTTGTTTTTATGGACATCAATATTGTAAAAAGGAAATTTAGTAAAGCAGGGGAAAGAGAAGGGAAATGCAATGAAAAATGGTAAAAAAAAAAAAAAAATATTGTAAAAAACCTTAATTTTTCATTTAATTATTATATTAGTAAACTTGTGATTCTCTTTTATTATATGTTCTCCTAGTATCTGACATATTTTAATTTTTTTATTCTAAGATTGCCTTTGTGCCTAAATTTTAATGATTTAAATCATGTTGTATGTTAAAACATATTGTTTATTAGCTGCTTTTGTGAATGGGAACCTTTATTGAGAAGACTATTTTAATTTATTAAGAATTACTTTTCAAGATCTTTTGTACATAAGTTATTTTTTCTGAGAGCATGCCATTCTATTAAAATGATAAGCATAAAATGTTAAGTATTCTATTTAAGAGAAATATTTAGCATCTTAATATTACTTTTTTTAATTATAAATTTAGTACAATTTGCTTAATTAAAAAAGGAGTGATAATTTTTTTCTTTAAAGGTAAATTTTGCACAATGAAAAATTGGAATTAGTTTTTATTATATAGTTTTAATTTTTTTATACACAATTTCAACAACTTAAACAAAAATTTTATACAAATATAATTGTTTTGCATAAAAAAGTTTATATTAATTACAATAATTTTTTGATAATATAATTGATGCATTTTCTCTTTCTCTCTCTTTTCCCTTGCTCTATTTTGAGTTTTATTAGTTCTTTTCTTGTTGAATAAAATAGCAAATTAGAATAAAATAGTTAATTTTGAAATGTTGTAATATTTATAATCTATTGTAAAATTTGGAATATTTTAGATTTCGTTTAAATCTATTGCAAATAATTGTAAGTGAATCTACTATAACCTGATTTATGTTCCTAGAAAATGCCATGTTGTATGAAACTGTTAAAAGAGCTCTAGAGCCAATATAAAAAGGGTGTTTTATATTTCAAAAAAATCATTGTAAACATTTTCTTTATTTCGATTTAAGTAACTTGATTTTCATTAAAAATTTAAACATTTACATAATTTGAAATGGGGAAAAAAAAAAAAAAAAAGAAAAAGAAATATTTCATGTAGTGTTACCTCAATTTAATAAATCTTTATTATCACTACTCTGTGAAATCAAGCAAATCAATGCAAAATTATATTTAATTATTTTTGATTGAAATATATCACCTTCACTCTGTACTTTCTTCATTTATATTTTTGGACTATCTATAATTAAAAATTGCTTCAAAGTTTTTTTTAGATTAATTAATTTTGAGTTAAAGGTTTTTTCAAAGTCATTGTTGATTTCATGGTATTGAAATCTAAAATTTTGTTGCTCTCTTTTAAATTGTATTTAATGTTAAATTATTAAACTTGCCATCTTCATCAAGTATGCTTTGCCAATTTCTTTCATTAATAAGTATTGAATGTTTCAATAACCTTATCCACAAAAAGTTCACTTATATTTATTAGCAAATTCTAAAATGAGACCAATTTCCTTTCCTAATAATTTAAACATGTCTTCTTTTTTTTAAAATTCAAGCTGATCATATCTTTTTCTAATTTCTACTTGTTAATGTTTTTAATTCTTTTCATTTTAATGTGTTTAGTACGAACTTGAAAATTGCTGCCAAGTTTCTATTACATTAATTGATTGTGAGTTGCTTATAACCAAAATTCTCTTTAATATTCTTATCTATTTTTTAAAGATTTTCATAACTTGGTTCAATTGTTGGAATACAGAGGTAGTATTAGATGGTGGAGAAACACTATTTTGATGTTGAGATAACTTGAATTTTGTGAGTGTCCTGGAGCATGGCCTTTTTTCTAGCATGGGAATGAAGTTGTAAATGAATAATTAATAATTTATTCATATACTTTCATGTACAGGCATAATAGCAGATTATTTCTTTTCATCATTACGGTAAAGTGATTCAATTTTGTTGTGTTGTGTAAAAGCTTCCTCTGTTTTCTTATCGTGTTAAAGTGAAATCCAGTGCCATGAAAGTTTCGCACTTTATCCTTTTGAAATTAAAGCAAAGTTATATTATAGGATATCATGATGTAGGGGCTACCTGTAAAATAAATACATATAGTTTACAAGATCTTAATAGTTGTATCATATTTAATTTATTTCTTAATTTAGTTTGTGGTATAATTTTATATATAATAATTTATTTAAAAACTGCATTTTTTATTAAAAAAAATTTCAAGCTCTTAATTTTTTCAAAAGTTTCCTAACTTTTATTTGATTTTATTTAGAACTTATTTTTAATTTCAGTCATTTGTTGACCTAATTTTTTAACATAAAACTTGTTGATTTTTCAAATATAAGAAAGTCAAAATGCAATTTTCAAACTTTAAAATTGATTTATTTTTTGATTTTCTTCCATAATTATGATTAATTGAACTACAAGTTTGAAAAAAAGTTTCATATTTATTAAATATTTTCCATATTTATATCATAAGATCCAAATGTTTGATGTTTTACTTAAATGATAACTGTGCAGTGCTTAAAATTTGTATTTACTAAAAAGAAAATAGTTTAAATTTCTAACATTTTTTAATCTTTTAAATTATTGAATATTCTAGGCATTCACTTGGATTGTTCCAGGATATTTAATAGGTGGAGAAAAAAAGAAATCTGAAAAAGCTCGGTGAGTTTCATTTCCCCCCCCCCCAGTTTTTAAACTTTTTCTTAACAGGTTTTACAATTTTCTTGATTCATTTCACATGATATAACTGTAAATTTCACTCATTTAATTTTGATCTTAATTTTCATTCAATTTGTTCCTTTTTACTGTCAATATCAATCAATATTAAATTCATCATTAATGTGCAAATATAATGTGATTATTATTTCTAAATCGTATTCTTTCTTGTTAGCTTTCATTTTGTTTCTTCTCATTTTTTGTTTATTAAAAAAGCATCTATTTTACTTTCTGAAAATTTTCATTTAAAAAATTATTTGGCATGCAATAATTTTTAGCTTTGTTTTTTATTCTTTTTAACATTTAATTTATCTTTAAATATAAATTTTTAGTTTTATTTGGAGCACTTGATTATATTTTTACAAATTCAAGATTTAGATAGAATAATTTATTTGTTTTCAACTATTGATATTTTTACAGGTTAAGGAAAGGGATTAATATTCTCATTATTACACCTGGACGTCTGTTAGACCACTTAGACACTACTGCTTGTTTGACTTTACAAAATATCTCTTGGTTAGTCATAGATGAAGCAGATAAGTAAGTTTCATAGCTGCATATTATAACTGTAATACAATTTTTGTTTTGTCTACAATATCATAATACATTTTTCTTCTATATGTTAGATTGTTAGAGCAACAATTTGAAGTCACAGTGAAAACAATTCTATCGAAGTGTAATGAAACTCGTCAATCAGTTTTATTATCAGCCACTTTGTCTAAAGGTAAACTAAGTATTCAAATTTATTTAGATTAATTTTTCGGGAATAAAAAAATTGTTATTTATTTGAATTAATTTTATTTAGAGTATCTATGTAAAAAATGCATAAATTATTGAAATAACTGTTTTAACTTTGAAGTTGCAGAATCTAAAAGGTGTTTTAAGAACTAAATAAAAATTTATTTGGTAATTGGCATTACTGACATAAATAAATAATTTTAAATAGAAAAGAAGAAATTGTGATTATAAATTTAGAAGAGAATAATTTTAGAACTTTACTAATCTGTTCCAGTTACAAATTCAGGATGCAATACTAAATTTGCTATTTATATAATGTTGTTGTATAGTGTTTACATTGAAATCTTGATGCATGTTTGCCCATAAATGATGCAAATAAACATGTGATGAATTAAATATTGAACATGTCGAATTTAGTGTATCCTATTCTACTAAGGTTAAACTTAAGGAACATATGGGTTATAGATGAATCTCCGCTTTTCACTTTCATTTCTGTGACATCTTTTCTGAATATGTGTGATGGTTGCCTCGTGGAAAATGATTCATGAAAATAGAAAATAGAGTTTTTTCAAATCGTAATAGAATATACTGGTTTTTGGGTTGTATTTTACCTTGAATTAGTATTAAAAGTGATCAAGACTCAAAAATAAATGTCACTTGAGATCACTGATGTGACAGATGATGTCATGCATCATCAAAGTTGAAATATGAACTCCAAACTTAAATATATCTATTAAGTATTATACAGTTATATAATGGAGTACTGTTGTTTATCATGGGAAATCTGAATTTAGTATATGATTTGACAAAAGCTCTGTTTTTGTTTGAGGACTATTGGTACTTTTGTCTTTCATTGGACATGATGCTTTATAACATCTGGTGGAATTCAATGTGGAGTGCCATTTTTCTTTTGACTTTTGATCATTCATCATAAAAATACTAAGGAAATTTAGAAATGTGACCACAGAAACTTCTAGAATCACTTATACTTCTTCTCTACTAAAATGTCATTACATTAGACATGTTTTAATTTTTTCATCATAATAAATGTCATGAAATTGATCTAATTTTAGACATTTCTTTATTAAATAAAAAGTTTAATTTATAAAGTGAAGCAAACTTATGTTTTGCTTAAAAAATTATTATTATTCAAATTTTTTAAAAATTGTGAATTTTATTTTAAGTTTTTCTCCTTAATAAAATGGAATGTACTTTTTAATATGACCTGCTCATCAAAGATTTAAATCTAAGATGAATTTTATGATAACTTTAAGATTTTGTCCACATTTTTGCTCTTAAATTTTAGTATGTTTTGATCCAATATGTATTTCTGCTATTTGATTTTATAATGTATGCCTTTGTTTTCTTAGAAGTTGAACATTTAGCTGGAGTAAGTCTTACCAATCCTGTGCACATTGACATTGCAAATGATGAAAATAATAGTGACTTTCAAGATTTAGTTCTACCTGCTAATTTAAAGCAGTTCGTTATGGTTGTGCCCTCTAAGCTGCGCCTTGCCATTCTTTCTGGTTTCATTGTTGACAACTGCCTCAAAGGCAATTTTAAAGCTCTAATATTCATGTGTTCCCAAGGATCTGTTGATTTCCATTACGCCATTTTCTCTGGTGTGCTTGCTCCTCTTCTTGCTGACAAGGGAAATAAATGCAAGTTTTTCAAACTTCATGGAAGTATGAAACAAGAGGTAACATTTTATAAACATGTTTTTATTTTTATGCATACTTAATTTTTGAGTCTCCATACTTACTTTTTATGTATAATGTCCTAAAAATAATGAAAAAAAATGTCAGGTACTTTTTAACCCTGTTTAATTTAATCAGACTTTTTAGGACTAGTAAAATCATAGGTAAACTTAGATCCAAATTTCTTTTAAAATACACTTTTATAAAACTTTTTGTAAATAATGGTGTGCAATATTAAAAGTATGTATATTTAAAAATTCCCTCTAAGAAAAATGTTTGTTTAGAAGTGATAAATTCAATATCTTCTGGTATTGTATGGTTGATTTTTTTCTTTTAAGACTCTTAATGATTGTTAACTAATCGCTTATTATTTTTCAACTACAAAAGCTTTTCCTTTTTGTTTTAAAATAGCTTTTTTTATATAAATAGTTTTAAATTTAATTAATCATATTTAGCATGTTATATTTGAAAAATATATTTTGTAACATCAGTTTTATTTTCAAGAGAAGTCTTTGCTTTTAACATATAATTATGGTTCTTTCTATTTTAAGAATTTCTTTACTATCTTCAGTATTTTAAAAATCTGTTAAGTTTAAGTCATATTTTTATTTTTATTCATATTTTTAGAAATAATTATCAAATTCAATAAAAATTATTTTTGATTTCAACTATACATTTTGTAAATGGCTTGGAATTCAATTTTTGTTGAATTATTTTTTTATAATGCTTTGTATTTAATAGGCCAATTATAAAGGGATTATTTCTATAAAGTGTGGCTAAAAATTTTGAAGTGTTATATTTTAACGTAGTTTCATTCTTGTTTTATTGGTTTCTTTTCTGGTTACTTGTTATTTACTGATCAAAGACAAAAATAATGGTTGCAGCCATTGCCTCAGAAATGGACATCATCATAGGATTAGGTCGATATAAGATTTGGCGCTCGCCTCTCCAAATTTTTCTACATCAGCTTTAAAATTGATCTAAAATATATAATATTATTTTATTGTGATTGAAAGAGTAGATTTCTTTCACTCACTATAATCTCTCTTATTTATTATATACTCATGGTTTTAAATAGTTATAATGCGATAAATTTTAAAAATTTATAAGCTATTCATATTCTATTTATTAAAAATTATAACTTAAATTAAAATTGAGAATTATTTTGAAGTTGTATACTATTTCTATGAAATTTAATGCAGTAAATGTTAATATTTGTAGTATATTTGTTATAGTGGAAAAATAACTATTTGATGTTCATTTAAGTTTTCTTTTAATTTTCTTGTATTGATTTTTATGTAGTTATGTATTTTATGTTTCATCCCCATATTTTGTTTGAATTGTTTCATCTACTAGTTATGTTTTAAAATGAATATTTTTTAAGTCATTTTTATGGAAATCATTATTGTAGCTTTTTTAAATTACTAAAATCATTAGTGAATAAATATTAAGCTTAAATTATCCAAATTTTATTTTATGATTTTCTTTTGTGATTAACACTATTAAATTATAAATTTATTCCAAATTTATTTATTTTAATTAAATTTTCTTATTTGTTTCATTGTAAATGATAGTATTTTTTATGTTAATGTGTATGGAAGTTATTATAGTTGGTTTTTTTGCTGAGTACAGTATATAGATTTCCAATAGAAATTTCATTTAAAATTTTATATCTTTTATCAAACTGTTTTTGTATTTTATCTTCATTTAGTGAATTGATGCTGCTATGCATGATAAATTTTGATATTTTTCAATTTTTATTGTTTGCTTTATTTTGTTTTACCTCCATTTTATTTTAACTAATATATTATTTTTTGCCATTTTTAATTATTTCTTATTTTTTTTTTTTTTTTAATAAATTGATTTTTGAAATTCCAATTAAAAATGTTCATTTTGTTGTTGTTGTTGTTTTTACATTGTTGTGATATTGTATTGAAACAATAAGAATTATTTGGTTATCTTTGGACTACAAGTATTCATTGGTTTTGTGAAATAAAAATAGTTTTAGGTTGTGTTTTTACTCCATGCCTTGTTATTAGTTTTAGAATAGAAGATTTCCACTTTATCCAAAGTTTTCTCTCATTAAAGTATTTTGATAGTTGTGTCAAATTATATTTATATTTCTTGCATTTTTTTATTAAGATAGATCTTTTCTTTATATAAATTTGAAATAGCTTCGTAATCTATTGTTATTTGTATTTTCTTATTCCAACCTTGCTAAAAGAAAAATTCAATTTTATTTGAATTTTTCTTTTAGTGACTATATTTTTAATTTATCAGTTGAGGAATAAAATTGTTTATGAGTAAGAAAATTATTTCACCATTAAGTGTTTATTTATATTGGACATTACTAAAAAGGATTTATTAAAATTTAATTTTCTTAATTAATGAGAAATTTCCTACTATTAAAATAAGTTCAATTACTAAAAAGTTAAAATGTTCAATTATTTTTCTGTGGAATTTTATATTTATAATAATGATATCATAATTACTTTTCTCTGAATTTAAACATAAAAAATGTTTTTAATTTCAATGTTAAAAAATTATTTGTTACTTTCTCATATCTTTATTCTAAATCATTTTTTTAACTTCATTATTATACATTATCTTTATTATTCTATTTTTCCATAGACTATTTTGCTATTTTTTGAACTATTTTATATTTTCAAGCATAATTATTAATAACTATTTACAAATTCATAAATATTTTTTTTAATTAATTCAGGATATCATTTAACATTTATGGGTAAAAGATATTTAAATTGAAGTTCTTGTAAGTTTATTTTGTACTTTGTAAGAAAAGTAAAAGATTGTAAAAGTACCTTTTTAAATATATCTTTTATTTTTGAGTAAAATTTAATATGATTATATAATTACAATTCAATTGATAAATATATAAGCTTTTCTGTTTGTTTGCATAAAATTGTGTTCTTTTGATTTCTAATGGAAGCATCTTACTATATTTATTACTGTTATTTGAAATGTGTGCAAAAGTAATAAATAAAATGTATAATTTTTTGATTTTAGGAAAGAACAGAAATATTCAATACATTTAGAACAGTAAGAGAGGGAGTAATGCTGTGCACAGTAATTATATTTTGATATATTTTTATAACTGTCACATTTTTTTATCTATATGATTTATATTAATAATGTTACATAAACTCCTTGTAATATTATGCTATTCAAAATGTATTGAATTGAATATAGAGGACGATGAATTAAAAAAAAAGGTGTTCTATTTATTCTTTTCACAGTTGAAATCAAAATCTGTTTATTCACTAAAATGATTTGTTTATGATAATTATACTCATATTAAGTTATAAACCTTGTATTCTTGCTTTGTAAAATTTACAGATCAGTTTACATTCTGAAGAACTATAAGCTAAAATAAGTTGGTTAGCAAACTATGTTAACAAAGTTTGTTAACCAACTTATTTTATCAATGTAATTTTTGATTAAAAAAAAAAATTGTCCATCATATAATTTTTTACCTTATTAAAATACATGAATTGTTTCTTCTTTGAAACATGTATATTTTTGGGTACATTTTACTCTAACACTCATTTAATTTAGAGTGATTAGAATTTTAGAGTGGATTAATAATAATGTTCTACTTAAAAATTAAACTGTTTACTGAATTTCATTAGCAGAAAATGTACAAGATTCATTTTTGTTTGTTTATGAAATAAATTTACAAATGAATTTTTTAATACATTAAATTTTAAGATGAAAATAATTATTTATGTTAGTTTTGTCTGTGATTAGTAAGTCTGTTATTTGACTGATCTTAATTTATTTGTGAATAAAGATCACACAAAATCATATATTTTGTTTTGAATAAGTTTAATATATGTTTTTGAACATGTTTTTTTCATAATAGAAATTTATGGAAAATCAAAGTGATTTTGTGAGGCATTTTTAGAAAGTGAATTGGTTTTTGGAGATAAAATCCAAATATTATTCAGCTGTTATTGTCACATTTTTGTCTGTTTTTTTAATCAAATAGTAAATGTGTACTATTTGATTAAAATCAATAATAATTTATGTACACATATGTTACAAATTAATCAATAATAATTTATGTACACATATGTTACAAAATATAACATTTTATGAAAATGCAAATTTTAATTTATTCTTACCAAAATAAAATTAATTTTTTTCATATCAAGATAAATTTAATTTCAGTTACTTTGGATATTTATTAGTTAATTATTATATGAACAATTCTGTATTATCTCTATACATTTCACTTTTTTAAATTATGAATTTTGTATTTTAAAAAAATATATGTATTTATAAATACCCCCACAATGATTGGTCCTAGAGCAAATGTCTTAGATTTTGTATTAGTTGATTTTGAAAGCTTCTTATTAAGTATTCAATTTGATACTGTTGTATTATGTAATATACTTTCTCACAGCATAAACTTTCTTAGTTTTTATGCAATATATTTTAATTTATGAATTATAAAATGTATTTTAATTCATAAATTTAAAATATGCTTGCTAAAATATTTGCAGTGAATTTTATGTTTATTATTTGATTAGGAAAGGGTATTAATCAAAACTAAGAAAAATTAAAATTGTTTGTTATTTCATTTACACCATAAAACTTTTTTAAATAATTTTCTAAAATAATTGTATGTGGAATAGTTAGTCAAAACAAGCAGTTAAAATATTTTGTTTTTTTAAGCATTAGTCATTGGCTTATTTTTTTATATTTAAAATAAAAAATAATCCAATGATAGTTCCACTAATTTGTTGTATACATTATAAATTACTGTTGATTGTTGATCAACAAACAAAACAAGTCAAAGTTGCTATCAGACTTCTAAAATAAAGCATTGTTGCCTCTGAGTAATACTTAAAAAAGTGACTGCTCACTTCCTTACCATGATGTAATAATGACTTAAAA
>JAPDSC010048495.1:8158-26033 GCA_026290005.1 Latrodectus geometricus
AGTTGAATTGCTTGAAACGAAGTCACATGGTAATCTAAGTGTTGTGTTATAGAGTAGTTGCTTTTATGTCGTTTTTCAAAGCCGTGCGTAAACCTAATAAAACAATTGGCAAAATTTCTGTCCAATTTGTTTGATTGTGAGCTTTTAAGGAGGATTTAAGGTGTCGATGCATTCGTTCGATAATGCCATTAGCTTGAGGATGATAAGGTGAGGTTCGAATTCTATTACACCCTAACATATTTGTGAGTTCATGAAATAGATGTAATTCGAAATTTCTGCCTTGATCTGTAGTAATAGTGACAGGTGATCCAAGTCTTGAAATCCACCCACGTACTATTGCACTAGCTAATGCAGTCATGTCTTCTATCAGAATGACTTCAGGCCATCTTGTAAATCTGTCAATAATGGTCAAACAATATTGTTTTCCCTCAGAAGGAGGTAAAGGTCCGATAAAATCAATATGTATGTGTGCGAACCGAGCATCCAGTGTGGCAAAAGTGCCAATGCGAGATTTAGTGTGCTGAGTTATCTTTGCTTTTTGGCATTTAACACAGCTGCGAACCAAATCTTTAATATGTTTGTGCATGGCAGGCCAAACGAAGCGTTTCATGATTAAAGCAATTAAATCAATCAATAACTGGGTGAGAAAGTGTATTTTCAAATATTTCTCTGCGCATACTTTTGGAACGGACGAGGGGTAGATTGTGAAAGATCGCAATAAAGGTTAATATTTTCAAGAGGAAAGTAATGTTTTTCTAACTTTAAGGAAGTATTATTCCCAGTTAAAAGATTTTGCAGTTCCTCATCTTTTGATTGAGCTGAGGCAAATTCTTTAAAGTCTAGTACTGAAGTAGATATTTCATCTATCTCAATGTGAGAGAGTGTATCTGCTACAGTGTTATCAGATCCTTTTGTGTAACGAATGTCAGTGGAAAATTGGGAAATGAAATCTAAGTGACGTAGTTGGCGAGGGCTGCATTTGTCAGGATTCTGTTTAAATGCATAGCTAAGGGGATTTTGGTCACTAAATGTGACAAAAGATCTACCTTCTAACACGTGTCTAAATTTTTTTAGAGGAATATATAGCATATAACTCGCGGTCGTAAGTGAACCAATTTCTTTGAGATTTGCTTAACTTAACTGAATAAAAGGCTATGGGTTCCCATATGCCATTTGCATTAAGGAACCGCCGATTGCTACGTTTGAAGCATCTACCCATAAACTTAGCTCTGCTCCTGGGATAGTGTCTTAAAAGCGTTGCTTTAGCAACAGCTTGTTTTGAATTTTCAAAAGAAATATTTGCTTGTTCGTCCCAAATAATTGCTCCTTGTCATTTGCACTAGAACGATTGTTTCTTTTTGTTTTTATGGCCTTCCAGGAATTTTACTAAGGGTGCTAGAATGTCAGAGCTGTGCTTTCGGAATACACTTACGATAAAAATTAAAAAGTCCTAAATATCGGCGCAGCTGAGTTAGAGTAATGAGTCGAGGAAATTCTGAAATACATTTTACTTTGTCTGGTAAGGGTTCAATACCGCTACTAGATACTTTAAATCCTAGGAATTCAATAGTTGATTTACCAAACTCACCTTTTTCTGTATTTATACATAATCCATATTCATTTAATTTGGAAAATAATAGGTCTAAATGAATTAAGTAGATCATCAACAAATTCGTATACAAAGGGTAAGTCTCGAGTTTCCGCGTCAATAAAGCGTTGGAAAGTTGAGGACGCATTACAAAGACCAAATTGCATGTACAGACTTTCAAAAAGACCAAAGGGAGGGCAAATCGCAGTTTTTAATACGTCTGCAGGATTAATCGGAATTTGATATGCTTTGACGAGGTCAACATGATTAAATAAATGTTCTGAAGTAAAATCGGTTATGAAAGGAATTTGATAGTGTTCTTTAAAAGTTTATGCATTAAGGGCACGAAAACCACCGACCGGTCTCCACTCGACAGTACCCTTTTTAGGCACCATATTCAAAGGAGAAGCATATTGGCCTTTTGATGCTCGCATAAGGCCCAGTTTTGACCACTATTGTGATTTGTGATCAGTTTTCAGAGTGAAGAACAGAATCAAGACTTCAATCCAAGAAAGTGTTTATAAAATTTCTACTACTTCGCAAGACGTACCAAGTGCCTGGGGTCCGTTGTACTCTTCTTAACTGGTTTATAACGGTCTCTCTCACGCCTGCTTCCCTTAAGAGAAAAAGGGGGTTGGAATGCATTTCCTGTCCGAACTGTGTGCATACCTCGGAGCGTGGGGATTTATTTCACCCTTCCCGGATGGGCTGAGAAGGGGAAACGCCATTTCCGTTACTAATTAAGAACGTGAGAATGTGATCACTACAGAGTCAAGGTCTGCTTAGGTTTAACTATCGTTGTGGAGGATATGTGTACTCATCTCCTTGATTCTCCGTTTACTTTAAGGAGTGTCGTAAGATAACCAAGTTTCATCCCACGTGTCTCCGAGGAATAAAATAATCGCGGTCTTCACTGTAGCGTGTTAAAGCACTGCCTATTCGTTGTTTTTGGTGTTCAGTTAGAATTTTGTGTACACAACGTGAGCAAAGTTTCCAAAATATCAGTTTTTCTGTAATTTCATGAATTAGTGATTGTGAGATTTGCGGAAATTCCATAGCAAGAGCACTAATTGTAGAGTTACGGTTTTTCTGAAACTTCTCTTCCATTGCGTGAACTAGTTCATCAGTTACCAAAGACGGGCTTCCACCTAGTTCATCATCGTGGTCACGTCCTTCATTAACACTCCGTCGGGCGCGCCTGGAATTTCCCTCCGTCGGGCGCGTTGCATCTGAGAGATGCATATAGCATTTTAGCAATACAAAAATGTTTTACATGATTTTAACAGTGTTTTTTCTTTTTCTTTTTAGTTCTAGAATCTTTCTGAAACTTTTCTTTCTTTTTTTTTATTTATTTTTATTTTTATTTTTTTAATGAAATGCAAATTACAGAGTTTAGGGAATACAAAATAATACAATTACAAAACAAAAAACATACAAGTACAGAAAATAACAACATAAAATTTTGTAAAAAAATTAAATATACATTTATTTATTCATCAGAATCATAATCTAATTGAGGCTGCTCTTCAGAGCATTTTTTACACATCATAACGGCATGTTCCAAACAAAAATATTCGTTACATTTTGTGCAAGAATATTGCGTCATTCTGCTTTTCTTGATTCCGTAGCATGTAGAACACCGCTTTCTCTTATTTGGAACGTCAGAAGATTTTACTGCATTTCTATGTTCTGGAGACGGTTTGTAATTTTCCAGCTTCCTCTGTAAATCTCTTGATAAATTAGTTTTTGTGAGGCGTCTAGTGACTTCTTCATTTGTTAGCTGTTTCACTAATCCCCTTAAATACTCTCTTCTGTTTTTTACTAAATTTTGATTGCCTAAAAAAACCACTTGTCCATTTATTGCTGAAATGTTCAGCATTGATTAAAATATGACCATTGGCCATCTTCTAGTGTTACGGGCACAATTATATTTCCCACACATTTTATCAAGAGCATCCACTCCAAACTTCGTGTCGTTATAAAAAGTAATTATTTCGGGTTTTCTTTCGTCTCCCGGTTCACAATCAATGGAGTCATCCGTATGCATACTCGATGCAAGTAGAATATTTTTTTTATTCTTTGAGATGTAAGACACCAAAGTGCAAGTTTCAGAAAAGCCAAAGAGACTTGAATGATTTTCTCACCCTTTTGTTTTTACAAAGTTAGGAGGTATTTCTTTCTTATTTTTTCTTAGAGTACCTACGTATGAAAGTTTCTTCTCTTTCAATTTTTTTATTAGGTCAATCGATGTGAACCAATTATCAGCTGTAATGTTTCTCCCACTGTTGAAAATTGGTCTTACTATCCTAAGAACGACATCTGAAGCTGCATTGCTTACATTATATGGACCTACTGGTTGTTTTCCGGCATATATTTCTAAATTTGACGTATATAACACTTTTGCGTCAACCATGGCAAATATTTTTATTCCATATTTACAGGGCTTTGTCGGTATATACTGACGGAAAAGGCACTTTCCTCTAAAGCCTTCTAACTTTTCGTCAATAGTTACGTTTTGCCCCATGCAATAATTCCTTTTGCAGTTTTCGACAAATGTTTCAAAAATCTCCCTTACTGGGGCTAGTTTGTCTAATTTCTTCCTCTCATCTCTTGTTTCTTTGTCATCAAAGCTGCAGCATCGAAGCAAAAATTTGAAGCGCTTTATGGACATTACTGTCCTAAACATTTCTACTCCCATTCCTTCTGTGGACCACAATTCATCTAAAATTTGTCTATTACTTCGTAATAGACCTGCTAAATATAGCAGACCAATGAAAGCTTTAATTTCAATTCTATCTGTGTCTCGCGCGTCTCTTTCTCGACTAAAGTTACCTCTAACTGAACAAATAAACTTATTCGTATTAATGGCAATTATGTCGAGTATTTCATCAGTAAAAAAACAGTTCCATGAATCGTATATAGTTCTTAGATTTTTTGCAGGACCTATTACGCCAGGTAATTTAGTTATAATATTATGTGCCCTTCGTTTAACATTTTTACGACCTATTGATTTTGCCCGTCTTGTAGCTTTATCTTTACCGATAAAATTATCACCTTCAGAATCAAAATCATCTTCAGTTTCTGAAACACTACAATCACTTTCAGTGTCTGAAGGAAGCTCACACTTTTCTAAAATATCTTCTTCATCCTCAGTTTCGTCTAAGTATTCTTCATTTAATTCTTCTTCTCCATCACTAAATAAAATTTTCTGTGCGATTTCTAAATCTTGCGGATTATTCAAATCTAAGTATCGCTTCAAACTCATCGTAAGAACAACCGTAGTCGGGCGCGTGCATCTGACGAATGCAGAGTATCGAATAAACTCCAGAAAATGTAATCTTTTCTCCTTCAAACTCAAGGCCAACTGCATTCCTGAGTAGTAGGGGACCGGAAGGGCAGATACTCTGAAGGTCAAGGTCATGAATTCCTATTTTCGGTAGAAAACCAAAGATTTTATGAGTCATGCATCTGAGAGATCACGCGCGCCCGACGGAGTGTTAAACTGTCTGATCCATCTTCTAACCATTGAATCACTCATAGCATTTTTCCGTAATCCTCGCTTGCCGATAAATTAACTTTCTTTGCAATTAGGAAACGAATCAGATCTGATTTCACAGGCGTTGGCACTTTTAATTAAGGGTGACATTATAAAGAAGCACTACAAAGAACATGTCGGAAGCAGCGATCTGAAAATGGCAGAAATTTCTTCTCATGGATTCAGAGCAACTGCCGTGCATGCTCGGAACTGCGATCGCAGCGCTGCTGCGGATAGAAATAGAAACTAAATTTTTTTTTGAAATACGAGGTACATCCATTAATTCAGAGACTTAAAAAGTCCCTATTTGAAGATGGTATTTTGTTAGATTATTTGAAATTGTAATTAACAAGCATACTTTAGTCTTCATACATTTGTTTTCTCCTCTTTTGAAGTAGAGGAAATGTTGAATTTCTAAAACATGTATTTGTTTTGATTTACTTAACTGGGCAATATTTGTAATATGATCCGTGTATTGGAATATTTAAATTTTTCTTTGATCAAAATTAAGTTTGTTAGCAAAAAATGAATGTTAAGTGAAAGACTACAGAAGTTAATATATTTCATGAAACAGAACAAGATATAATTTTGCTCTAAAATAAAAATTTAATTTTCTCGCAGAAAGATACTTTTTTAAAAGTTGCATATGGTAAAAAAAATTATCTTTTAGTGAGATTAATATTTGTTCAATCAGGATGCATCAGTTTTCTTAAGAATTTACAACAGTTGTATAAGTAACACAAATAGTGGTATTCAATAGTTTGAATGCATTTTATGATTAAAAATATAATTTTAATATATATTTAAGTAAATTTTGAAAAATATCTGTGCTAATTCCAAATAGGTTATTCTTTGCTGAAAATTATATTTTTGTGTAGAGGAATCTTAATTTTTTTGCTGACAATTATATTTTTGTAGGCATGCAGTCAATCATCTATTTTTTCATATATTGCGAAAAATTAATAAGTTCATTTCTTTATGCATGGATTTGCTTTGATCAATTTCAAATGTTGCCTTGTTTGTTTTATGGAAAAATTACATTGAAGTGAAGGGATTGTCACCCATTCTAGTGACAATGAATTCAAGCAGTATTTGTAATATTTCTGAAGAGTTTCCTTATTGATAATTGAATTTCATTTCCTTCATATCACAATTAAATGCGAATGAGGATTCCAATAATAGAAAAAATTTTATAATTATAATCAATTTATCGTTTTGCAAAAATAAATTTTTTAAAATATCAATTTTAGAAAATATTTTAAAAATATATTTAAAAAGTTTAATTTTTAACAATTTGATTTTTAAATTAAAAAAAAGTGTTAAACATATTAAATAAATTTTGTAAATTAAACTATAACAATTTTAGAATAACATTGTCTTCCAGGTGTGCATCTAATATCACCATCACCATCACCATCTGAATCTTCATCTTCATCTTCAGTTTCGGTGCAGCCACCGTGCCCGAGGAGGAGGCGAAAAAAAAGATCACAACTGGAACTTTTGAGGGTGGGGTTACCACCTTACTTCCTTAATGCGCTACCTCCCCTCCCAGATCCCAGCACTAGAGTTCCGCGAACACCACCTGTTCGTGCTCCATACTATGGTCGTCCAAGAGGGCGGCCCAAGAAAAAAGTATGCACCAGGCGAAGAGATAATAAGGGTCGCTTTATAACTGGTAAATGTTCAAATTTTTTCCCAATTAGTAAACAAAATTTTCAAAGTATGTATATATGCTTGTATATGTACCTGTGTGTGTCAATGTTTGAGCATGCGTATGTGTGTACATAAAGATGTCCAGCTATGTGCCTTTATACAATAATAAAAATTTTTTAGATCCGAATAACATCCAAAATCCACCAAGGCCACGTACAAGAATCAGGAGGACGCAGTATGAACTGCTGATGGCGAGTAGATAGTTATCTTTTGCCGTAAGTACATATCATTCCCTATAATGTGAATTTTTATATTCTTTTCCAACTAATAAAATGACTGTTAAATTGCATTTGTTTGTGGGGAAAAAGATTTTAAATGGGAATATTTATAATTAACAGATAAATGTTAAAGTTAAAATAATTTTTATTTTTCGTACATGAAGTAGTTAAAAGAAAGTCAAATAGAAAATAAAATGCCTTAAAACTTTTTTACAATATTACTAAATACCAAAGTTTTGACTGGAAGTATATTGAAAATGGGAAACCATAGTAGCTGCTGTTAAATTTTCCTTTTGTCTACGATTAGATACATTTGGCTAATCTTTAGGATGTTTTTTATTCACACAAGCTTCATAAATTTTTAGTAATATAGTTAAAGTTTAAAAATATAAAGAGCTGAGAATTCTTTTATTGTATTATATCTCTGAGCCTCTAAAGTTACTAAAAATATGTCTTAGCTTCAATTTTTAAAACAAATGTCAACTCAGTTGGGAAACAGGAAAAATGTGCACTATAAATTTTCTTTGAATAAACAGCTTTGATTAGCTAACTTAAAAATAACTGCTCTAAGAATGTCATTTCAAGTAATTACATTATATTTATAAGTGTACTTTTATAATGTTTGTAATTTTTTTTCATTATTACAAAAATTTTGATAAATGTTTCCTTTTTGTGCTCTTATATAATGTACAAAGGATCATGTATATTAGGTGAAAATAGATTCTTATTCTACGAATAATTTATAAAATGGTTTGCACAAACTTGACTATAAATATCCTTACTACAGGCATGTAAGCTATATTATGATAAAATATTTAACTCGTCCAAAGATCTTTAAGTATATATTTTTGCTCGGTTCATCTACAAACCTGATTTTCATCTTTTGTCCAATAGTTTTTTGGAAGGAAATATTGTATGATTTTTCTTCCCTTCTGCGCGAGCTGACAACCAAATACTCAGAGCTCCAGTACGTTGTTTAACAAACAGCTTACTGGTTTATTTTATTAGAATTTAAATGTATAGGAAATGACTGTAAAACTTCTTTCTCTGTGCTGCTTGTGATATTACGAATTCAAAATTTGATTAGTCAATTATTTGTTTTTAATCCCATATTTTTGTATTAAAGATTTCTTCATGTAATAAAAAATTTGCCACTGAAATACAGTATTTTCAAATTATTTTAATGTACGATTATCCATTCCTTAAACTTCCTGGTTTGTTAAAAATCTTCAGCTTAAAATTTGAGAGCTTCTTGAGAAGTGCTCTGAAATAGTCTCATTAACAACAGTAGATTTTCACTTGAGATTGTGTTAATGTTTATCATAAAAAATGCAGATATGTTTGTTTTTGCAATATTTTGCGATGGGGATTTTTTTACAGGGTCGCAGTAACTGAGTGAAATATGAATATTTAGAATTTAACTAAAATATCTATTTTGACTAAAACTGACTTCCTGTCATTGAATCCATGTTATAGCTGTTAAGCTTTATAAGTTAGATGGAAGCTGTGCTCATAGATTTGATCCACATTTGGAAAATGTTAAGCAAAATAAGGATTTGATTTATAAAAACTTCAAATATATTATTAGATTCAATTTTAAAATATATTTAAATAACTTAGAAACATTCAAAACGGGCGGAAAATATACATATTTAATAAAAATAACAAAGATTTTACTTTGTTCATTATTTTAAACTGTAGTTGCCATTGTAGATCAACTTGAAACAAATTGATGTCGCGATTGGTTACCAATTTATTACCTATGATGCCTGAACTCTCATCCACATTTCAATACACTTCCGACTGGTATCCTAAGAAAGGCGACATTTACTAGAGAAGTCAGTTAAGTTACACTGTGACAGTGTAGAAAAGTTACCCCATAAATGCAAACATTTTCTCTCTTCACTGGAGTTATGCATATTTGACAAATATAATTTTTTCTATGCATGTTTGCGTATTTGCTAATGAATCAAAATCTATATATAAAAACAAAATTATGTATGTAATAAAAAATGGTCATAATAAATTTAAAGTCGATTCAATTTGTTTAAATTATATATACCTGAAATTTACTTAGTTTTGTCATGCTTTATAAGAATTAATTATTGTAACAAAATAGCAACACATTTCCTTACTAGTTGAAAGTTACAAATTTTTTTTCATATCTTTTAAAATATAAACTATTAGAATTACTTTACATGTCATGCATTATAATTTTAATAATATTCATATTTAACAACTTTCTTGTAGGTAAATTGTATACAGAACAATAATGCTGCTAATTAAAGTTGTGTGATACTTCAAATGGGCAGATTTTATTGGTCGATACACATTCATCAATGAAGTATGTTTTGATCCTATAAAAATTAATTTACAAAAAATTTTCAATGATGCTATAATTTATTTAATATACTTAATATATTTCTAAAAATGTTTTGCAATATGATTATTGGTTTTTCCTATTTTATCAAGATGTCTTTATGTAATTATAATCAATACGCTTTTATATAATTTCAAAATGGGACTTTATCACTATTATTTTCTTTAACAGAAATATGCATAATGAACTTTTGTTATAAGAGTACATATTCAAGTGCAATAATTTTATTATTAAAATATACTATTTTCTTGATTATGCATTTTCAATCATGCTTTATAAAGCGTTAATTTTTTCAAAAACATACTCAGCTGAATTGTGATCAGAGTTAACTTAATCATATACACATATTTTAACCTTGTTGATAAATTTAATTGTGAAGTGAATAAAATTTTAAATATTTAACTAAAATTTATTTTAAATAATTATCTTGTTAATACCTAGAGCTTCTTGGTTGTTAAATAAGGGCTCCTTATTCAGTTGTTTAATGCCTTTCCTACCTGGGAGTGTAAGCATTCTGAAGAATGCTTGATTTTTTTTTTTAATCTTTTAGACTGCACTGGGTAAAATGTAAATCATTGCTTGGAGAAATAAAATTAAATTTTAGATTTTTTTCAAAAATATCAATGTATAATCATTTGCTCTGAACTTTTTCAGTGGCAATTCGCTTAAGTAAAATTATTTTGAAGTTAAAGAAACCCATTCTTGCAGATCTTCTGTATTGAATTGTAGTACGGCATTGAGTTATTGATGTAATCCTTATGCTTAACAAAACAGCGTGTGTGCTGTGCTGTGCTGTCAACCAACCAACCAACTAATTTAAAAATGTTACACTAAAGCATGTACTAAATGCATAGCAATTGTTTTTCCAGTATATGCTGTTTCATCGTATTTAGTAAATTTTATTAAATAGGAAAAATGATGCAAAAAAATAAACTAATAATTTCAAGGAATAAATTTGATATTTAAAGCAGAGAAATGCTTTTTTGAAAGTGACTCAAATACCAAAAGAAAATAGCAGAAATCTCAATTCATAACATTCTTTTGGTTTTATGTCAATACAATATATGTTATGGTAATTGAGTGCGGAGAAGCACTTATCTTGTTTTGTACCGAAGATGCTGCTGTTGCTTAGAAAAATTTTTGTATCTATTGAATTCATATCAATCGCAAATTTTATTCATTTTACTCAATTGTGATTTTTAATAATATAAGAATTAAGATAAAATACAGCAGTAAAAAGAAAGTAAAAAAAGAATTACTACGCCTTTCATTCTGGTTAAAATAATTACTGAAAAGTTGAAACATTAATTACTAAGCACTTTTTTGTATTATGTCAGGCTTTGGTATCAGTTATTAACTTGGTTAATTTTCAGAAGATATCCTTTATTGTCAATCTCCAAACCTGGCAAAGTTTGTTCACAACTTTTAGATAAATTTTTCTCACTTTTCCCCCATTAACAAGACAAACATCCGTGTAAGGAGTTCAGTACATAAAATAGAATATTTTTAAATTGCTGTGTAAAATGATTCATATGCTATAGGAATAAATCATTAATTAACAAAAACTTCTTGTAGGAGTAATAGTCAAGATCATAAATACTGAGTTCTGTAATTTAGAATAGTTCGATCAGTTTGTGAAAATTGTGGACTTAAAAATTCATGTTCTAGTAAAAAAGCGAAACAATTTAAATTACTAGTTGATTTAGCTGCAGTGTTACACTTCACTTGCACATTAGCAGTTGAAATGTCAGATTTAATTGCATATTTGAAATAATTCAATTAAAAATTTACAATTTCATTTGTCCAAATGTGAAATAAAGTTACCCTAAATTCTTATTTTAAAATGACTAACTAAAAACATGATCATTTGCCTCTTGACACTTTGACTGCCAAGCCAAAATTGCAAATATTCACCACGGGGCCAAACTTTTTTGTGTGTAATTTGTATTTTTTTCAACATAAAACTATATATAAAAACAATATTTTTCAATCTGACTCATTTTGTAACACATGGGGAGATTTTCATCCTGGCTACCAAAAATGATAGCCAAAGCACACCACGAAAGCAACCACGCAATGTGCAAACCACGTATACCTAACACATCGTAGGGAGTCCAACAATCAAACTCCAATACGATTTTTATGTAACTGACAACATCTTTGATAGCCATGGCCTGAAGTGTTGAAACACCCTGGCTATCATATCGGATAGCCAGTGTCTCAACGGAAATATCACTGGATATCACATATGATAGCCATGGCAGTCAAAGTGTTAAAAATATGTCTGCCTGCCTGCTCATCCATTATTTTGGCCTTGCTGCCATTTCTGTTGTCGACTATTACGATTCCCTATCTTTGTTATAGCATCTTTAATACTTTGCAGGCATAAAAATATCTTTGATGTACAATAAACACAAATCTGAGGCAAATCCATAGGAATACAATAGTCTCTTTCTTTATTTCTTTTTTCATTTTTTCCTACACAAAAAATATATACATACATATACAAAAATCGGATTACTTTCCTACATTTTGGAAGCAGCTCAATTGTTTATCCCTTTATTTAAATTATGCACGTGTAATGTGCTTCAAAACTTTGTAATATTTTATTGTGTAATGAAATTTTGAATTTAAACGAGTGGTTTACTTGGTTGAAAGTAAATAATTTTTGAATCGGATTTCTTTGAAATGTTTCGTTTACATTTGGACTTAATATTAATGTACAGGGTGTATATTCTAATCAAAGAGGTAGATTTGGATGCAATTAATTGCAGGATTAACTGTTCCCCAGTTTTGCCCAAACAAAATTTGCTACTAGGAAATTGCATCTTTTTTACTACTCTGGTTCATTGATTTGTCCTTATTATATACTTGTTTGCTGTATGCATCCTTATTATACTGAGGAATACTTGTTTTCTATCAGAAAGGAAAATAATTATTTTTAAAAGAATTTGAGACTTTATCGCCTTGTAGAGAGGCTGAGGAAAAGGACAATCAAAAATTTTCCATGTTCTAAATGATTGACTAAGATATAATTTTAGAAATAATTGTTTCTATAAGTTCTTTATAAAGATTCTTTTTGTTCCCATGATTAAATAGTTGAAAGGGCAAAATTTCTCAAATATTTCTTAAGTTTATTTCAGGCTATATTATGTTCTGTACAGTAATGTTACAAAAACAGAAAGTTTTCAATTGTGTTATAGTGAGTTTGATTTATCAAAATTAATGCGAATTAAAGTGAATGTTCGTGTTTGAACAAGTTTTCTTATTGGAAGAGGTGGGAGTTCACATAGTTCTTAAGTTAGGCTTATAGATTTAGTTTTAGTTAGGTTAGTATTAGTTTTAGGTTAGTATAGGTTAAGATTTCATATAGATTTAGTATAGCATTAGGTAAAGTGAATCCTGCTACCTCCAAAAGTAAATTTGTTCTTAAATTTAAATATTTTATATTAACTGCAGAAATATAAAATATTCAAATAATTTTGATTTTTTTTAAAAATTTATTTCGTAATTTATTTAATTCTATATTGAACACTGTGCCAAAAACATTAATATTAATAGTATTTGAAGGAATAAATATTATTTGATGCGAGATTTCAAAAATTGAGAAAAGTAATGCAAGATGAAATTTCCATAAATCTTTCATTGAAAGTTCAATAACACAACCAATGCATAACTTCAAGAATATCTGATTTCAGTAATTTCTAAAAAACAGCATCGCCCCCTTTTAATGAAATTTATATGTACAAAAGAAAATGTCATTAATATTGTTGAGTGTTGGAATTTACTTTAAAATGGAGAAATTATGAAAAGTTTATTTACTATTCTTTATGTATAAAATGTGCAAAAGTTTATCTAGCCATTTTTTAATGATATATTTAAAATTACTAAGCAAAATTTATAGAACATTCTAAATTTTTTATTTAATTCAAATGACTCGTAATTTATGTGCATGCTCTGAAAATAATTTTTTAATCAAATTTACAATTGACTGCTTCCAAGACTGGGAAACCTCATATAAATTAATTTCTGAAATTTCTTAGTCAAAAAGATTCATTTATTGTTTTTAATTATCTTTAAAGTACTATGACTGTATTAAAATTCTTTTCCAATATCTTTGATCTATAAAATTCAATGCCAACGTTCTTTGACCTGCTTTTATAATAGCAAATTGGTTAAAATTTTAAGATTTGTAAAATTAGTAATATATTCACAACCTCTGTTTTTCTCTGAATATTGCTATGGGATTGACAATAATAAAAAGTTCAGTATTGGTCTTGCACAAGTGAAAGTGAGAAGTGCAATATTGTCACAAACTACCACAGAGCAGAGGTGCCCAGTTCCCCTTAAACCGAACTAGAAGAGAAGTGCAATATCATTTTCTGTTAAGGGAGACATACTATTTGTCATTATTTACAATCATTTTCGCGATATTGTTATTCGAAAATCAGAAATTAATTTCCGAACAATTTTCCTGGTTTTAGACTTAAATTCTCAAGTCTTTAACTATAGTTTATATTGGCTTGGATATGATAACGAGTGTTCGTATTGGCTTGGGAAGTTGTGTGTATCGAGATTATGTAATGACATTAAACCAGAAAATACCATAGACATATTTTGCGGCTTGCTATAGGTTTTGTAAAGACTTAGTCATGCCTAAATTTTTATTAGTGTACATTAAGAATATTTTTAAATTAGTTGGCTGGCATTCAGAATTGGTATAATCTTAAGCCGATTTCATGTCGTATTAACGAATACTTTTGAATTAGAGTTACATAAAGGATTGAAATTCCAATAATGTTAAAAGCAAAATTACATTATGTATGAATTTTAAAATCTTTTTTAAAATTCCTATTTTTACTTTCTCTATATAATAGTTGTATATGGGAAATGTGCGTGGTGTTTTAGATACTAATAAAATATGGAAGAGACTAAATGATTTAGAAAGCCAAATCAGTTAGATTAATACTCTTGATAATACAAAATGTCTTCGTTTATGAGTTAATATTTTCAATGATTTAGAAAGAGCTATTAAAGTGTAGGATATATTAACTAAACTGCATTCAGTAAAGAATGAGGCGATTTTAAATCTTTCAAAATATTTGATCTATTGTCTGGTTTAAATCTTTAAGTAAGGAGCATGGGGATATGAAAGGTTATATTCAAAGTAACTTTAAAAGATTATCCTTATACAGAGATGCATCCCACATAGTCATCAACGAAACATTGTGCAACTCTATTGCTATGTTAATATACAAAATTAATAAATATTGAAGGATCCCACATTAACATTTGTTTTCTGATCATCATGATTATTTTGAATGTAATAGGGCTTGTGATGCTTATTGACTGCACATAATGAAATGATATGCATATTAGTATATAAATCATTAGTCTCAATAAATTTCACACTATTAGATTTGTAAATAATCATTTATAAGCTAACACTTTAATTATTCAGGAAATATTTGCATTAGTTTAGAAGATGTTAGTTTAAATTTATAATAAACAATTCTCCCAATTATTACAAAAGTAATGTTGACTCTCGCTTGTTTGTTGCCTGAAAATTGGTATTAACTTGATTCCTAGAGCTTTGGTGACAGTTGATGACCATTTTAGAATAGTTACCACCGATTCGATAATAAAAATTATAAGCGTTGAAAATATTGAAAGCTTTTTTACAAATATTTCAAAAAGCATAGTTTAGGATAAATTTTTTTTTTATTCACTTCACAATCCACATCATTAAGCTCATTTAAGCAATATGAAAAATTATCGACGAATACTATGTAAATAAAAATAGCTTTGATGAATTCATTGCTTGATCTTTACTCGTTCTAAATCATTTGTTTTAAATCTTATTTGATTTAATAATAAAATAATGCTCCTTGACAATAAGAGATTTCCAATAAATAGAAAACTTGAACTGTACGGCATAATTTCTTGTACTTTAAATTTCATGATTACATAAAGAACATTCTTGTATAAAATGTATTTTACAATGCAAAAGTGATTTCTAGCTTAATTGTAGTATTTTTGAGTTATTAAATCTTGTATTAAACTTTACTTTTTTTAAATTTATGCCATATTGAAAATTATAATTTCATACAATAGCGAGTTAATAACGATGAATGTGTAATCGACCAATTACTGAATTCAAAAATATGAAACTGTGAATACTTGTACAAAAATATTGTTAACTTTTGAGTATCGCATATGTAAATATATAATTTCACTTTTGTGAAATGCAGAGTGAAACCTGTTCATTTCAAGTTTGTGAAAATGATACTGTCAATATCAGAATAGTGATTTTCTTATGTGTTTTTCATACTAAGAGTTACAGTTTTGAATTAAGTAATTATTGTATATAATGTACATAATTATTGTGTAAATTTTTGCTGGACAAATAATATACTTTCCATGTTATCTACAATATTGTCGGATAACATTAAAAAAGTGAGAATGTTATTTTAAAATTTTAAATAATTTGTTACCTTTTAAATTTTGTTCTGCAAAATGTTGACTTACAGTTGTTATTGACCCTGGAAAAAAAAAACCAGGCTGTATAAAAAAAAAACAATTGTTGTTATGAATGTATACTATTAAATACAATGTATTCTCTTACAAGTGCCTCTTTGAATAATTATCTCGAACTACAATTTTTAATTCTAGAAAATATAATTTACTTTTAGACATTTCGTATATGATCTGTATTACTCTTTAATGTCAAAGATTTAAGGTTAAAAAAAAAACCTGTAAATTAGAGAAATGATTCTCTTGTTTACTAGTACTAATCTTTCATACTATTACATTTTAAAAGTTAAAGTATATTATGGATTAAGAAAAACTGCTATAATTAAAATGTATAAAATACTTAACTCTATTTGAAGTCCTATGGATTTAAATGTCCAAATATTGAATGTTGATTTCATAATTTTGTTTTAAGCGGTGAAATTAATTAATGTATATATTTTCAATTAAACTGATCACATTTTTTAAATGTGAATCTTCTAAAAATATAAACATTGCAATTATACCGATTCAAATATTAAATGTTTCAAAATTTATCATAATAAAGTTGAAGCAAAAGCATTGACTGGCATTGACGCAAAAGCATGAAATGGTTTAACAGTAACTGAAAAGGGAAAAAGTTTAATATCAAAATAAAACTCTACTTAAAATATTTGAAACATAGCTTTGAGACATCTTTCCTCTATTTACTAACTCCTATAGAAATTTCCCACTTTCCTATCTTTTCTGCTTCTGTCTCAAAGCCATTTTTCAAATATTTTATGTAAACGAGTATTGTTGTTAAGCTGTCTGTTAACTTTAGTTCACAAAATATTTGAATGAAATTGAAAATTATTAAATAAGTGTAAAACGTAAACATTACGTATTTGCTTAGGTAATAAAATATTTTAAGTTATAGTAACTTTTAGGAATGGATAATTGTGTTCAAAACAATGTTATAACTTGCAAAGTGTTTATTTCGACATTTGAATTGTTTCAAGGGAAACTGCTTTCATTTAGAATGTATATTTGATTAGTTTTAAGGCTCCGTTCTTCTAATTTCTGAATTCAATTTCATCGTTTAATCTTTAAGTTACATAAAATGATTTGTGATTGATTTTAAAATGTTTGGGTTAAGCATTTTGTTAGAATTAGGAGTTTCAAATTTTTATTTGTAAAAGTATTATGTTCACTAATAATTAGGGGAATACTTGTTTTTTCGTTTAATTGATATCTTAGTTAATTTATAAGCAATATTTGATTTGACTTATTAGTTATACGTAATATTTGAAAGTCTAGAGAAGTTTTTTTTTAAATCGAAACAATCAATGGATTGTTGGGTAACAGCTATGAAAAAGTTTGCTCGACGTTATGTGGAACAGAGCTGTTATTTGAGCTTTATAATAGCTTAAGCAATTTTTATTGTGCCTGTAAATACTGTTTTTGCAATATGGATACCTTAATTTCTTTGATATTGTCTACATATTTGAAATAGAATTGTGTATAACGCAAATTTGTATGTAATTTTTATGTAACTTTTTGTTTGTATATCTGAAATAAAAGCTATATTTCTCTTGTTGCATTTTTCTATATAATATAAATACACACAACAGACTAGAAATTAGAAATATTGATATTGTGAATTTCTCACGATCCTGTCGTCTCCAGGATGGTTGAATAACACAAAACAAATTATTGGGACACGAAACATTTATTACACATTAACACACATAAACAATGAATTCAGACATTTTGTTTTACAACGACCGGGAGCGGACTTCCGCTATCCTCAAGAAAAAGAACCAACCACACCGTTCTCGTTACTCCGACACGACTCTCTCGTCCCCGTCTTAGTGTCTCTATATTCCTGGCAGAAAACGAAATCAAAAGTTCTCTTCCAGCTAACAGTCTGACTTTCACACCTTCCCTCC
>JAPDSC010048503.1:0-11366 GCA_026290005.1 Latrodectus geometricus
ATCAAAATTTAATATTTTTTAGTTTGTATTCATTTTGATAAAGTTAAATGTATAATTTATCTATGGTAGAAATATATAAAATTATACAATATCGTCTAAAGAAAAAAAAATGAAAACATATTATCTCATTCCTACATTTAAAGACTGGAAAAATATCCTTTCTTTGCAGAGCCCCCCTCATCATTCTTTAAATCGTGTTTAGTTCAATTCAAATTCAGATTAGAAGTAAATCATGGTTGATGTATGTGAAAGCACAAAATGGGAATTACTCTTTAAAGGTTTTTAATGGCAATTAGTTTCGAGTAATTTTGTCTAGATTTTGAAAATAATGATTTATGTTGAAACCAAGTAAAACTACTGATATAATAATAAATAGTAAGTATAAAAAGAACCTTATTTGAGTGTCTGAGGAGGGAAAATATAAGCTTATATAAAATAATTGGTAGGCTTGTTTGCTACTAAACGGACAATTTTTTCTCGCTAATTAGATAGGGTCATACAGTTTAAAATAGATTAAGAACCACAACAAACATCCGTGTCTGTGAGGTGGTAATTGAACTCATTAACTGTTGAATGGAAGATCAGAATATTAACCATTTGGTTGCCAGCTCAGTATTGCATGGAAATCCGTGAAGGAATTTTTTCGTAAATCCCATGTTCCTCTTGCAAATGCAGCAACATTCTGATTTTGTTCCATTTATATTTTATTGTATATAATTTGTAAAATATAAATATTAAATACACATTGTATTTTCACAATGATTTTTGTGCCAATAAAAGACAATATTGTTAGAATCTTCACCACTAATTATCTGGTATTATTGGTATTGCACCTTATACAATTTGTGGCTATTTTTTATTTAATGGTGTAAGCTATGAATGGTTGACCTCATCCTTTTATATTGCTTCGTACCTAGAACTCATACCTGAGCTTGGGTTTTGCTTTTAAAATTTTATTTTGGCGCAGCTTGTCCTTTTTGGACCTTACGCCATAAAACCTAACCAACCATACCTAGAAATTTAACGAATAATGATCTAGAAAGTAATATAGTCAATCTGTCTCACATTCATTCTTCGTCTCTGAATTTTGTTTTAAAAGTTGTTTTATTAATAAATCAAATATTTACATTTGGCTGATGAAATGTTTAGTTTTAAGAATAGTCCATTGATAGCTTCGAAATTTATCAGACACGAAATTTTATATTTTTAAGAGTACATCGCGCATGAAAGGTTATATAAAGTTGGTCATGTACATCTTGTATATGCTTGGAAGTTTTCCCGATTTTCACATTTACCTGTGAATACCACTCAGTACCGATGCAAAATCCTTTCGAAAGATAATAATACAAAATAAGTATTAACTGTTAAATTGTCAAATAATTATATAAGGATTTTCCTGTGTGTTAGAGCTTTCAATTTGTATGTGCAGGAATGCCTTTCCCAGAATTATTTTTTACTTACCTCATATATTATAAGAAAATTGGTTGTGTCACGTGAGCTATTTAAGTTAGGGAAACAACATCCTCAATGATGTTAAATTACTTAATCACTTTTCATATTTAATCCCTTTAACAAATTTTAATAAATTGACAGAGTTGCTCACGGTTGACAAAGGGTTAATTGAATGGAGTTATTTTACACTTCTTCTATTGTAGTTTCTCGCACAGCTCTCAATTATTGAACATTTTCATTTTTTTATCTATTATTTTGTTGTGTGAATTACAATTCCTTTCTATCAAACTTATAGTGTAAACATGCTATTGTTAATTCATTATTTATTTGCTTATTATTCTAATTAGAAGAATTGTACAATTTCATAGAAAAATTGTTAAAACATGTCACACTTCTTCATAAAACAAGAACGTAATCAAAATATTATTTAAAACGTAACTTTTAGGCTTATTACCTATTAGAAATTCATCTATGCCATTACAGCAAATATGGCACGTTTTAAGCTTTCTAAAAAATCTAATTAGCAGCAATAATATATTTCAAACATAAATTTATTTGCGCATACATAGATACAAAAACAATAATTTTCTCTTGAGTATATTCACTTAAAAACAAATATATTTTTACAAGCACCTGAAAGTCGACTCTTTTAACTTCTAAAAAAGGCTTTAAATAGTAGGAGGTCTTTTTGAAGAAATGATGTTTATAGTTAAATTAATAATTCCAAAATATAAGAACTGATGTCGAAATGAGAGACAATTTTGAATTATTCGTAAATTCTTCCAGCCACGAAGGAATAACTTAAATCTGCGCATACAAAGAAATAAATATTTATTAATCTTATTGTGATTACCTGAAGTAAGAAATCTGCAGGTTAAAATTAGCCAATGCTAAAGAAATGAAGAAAAAACTACCACTTTGTTTACAGATAATTTTATTATTCAATAACACGAAACTAATACTTAAAAAAGTATAACTTTAGTGCATAGTAAAAATTCTAATAATTGTTTTTTGTAACTTTTCTCAGTATTTTTATCATCAAGCAAGATTTTTAAACTCAAGCGTATTCAATTCTGTGTTTATAATAAAGGTAAAAAAAGGCGAAGAAGAAATACCATAAAAAAATATTTTAGCAACATTGTACATAAAACACAATTTATTTTCAACCAACAGCGATTTTCTGAGTGTCTAATCTTGCACCATAACTTGTTTAGACCCTGTAACTTCAATTAACTGAAGCGATGTAAAAACCGCAGTAAACTTCCTCAAGCCAGTTTTCATAGGGAATAATGATTGCTCATAATTCATAACTCCGTCCGGCTCAACATCACTAAAAGGGAATACACATTATAATTTCAGTACAGATTTTTAGAATTTAAATTTGAGAACAATTTATAGAAAAAACAATTTATATAAATGAGAATTTTAAGTATTTTTATATACTTAAATAAGTGCGTTCCGTTAAACTAGTGATTAAATTTGAAGTTATTTTTGATTTATGTTATGCTGAAGAAATTTGAACTGGATTATTTTGAATGTCAGAGGAATAAAGAATGTTTGAGAAAAGACTTATAGAAAGTGATTAAGAAAAATCGTGATGAGCTGCATCATCTTGATTTTGTGACAGGTCATTGATGACCTGTCATAAAGCTAGTAGTGAGTGACGTTAAATTGGCAAAAATATTCATTTCAGGTTTTCATTGTAATTTAATTATTCTCTGAAATTTATATAAAGTTTAATCAGCTGAGCTAAATTTGCTTATTTCTAAACATTTGAGAAATAATGCATAGAATTCTTTTTGTGTGAATTTTATTCACTAGCAAACAAAATTATTAAAAATGAAAAATATATTACGCATCTTATTGATTTTTTTATAAATTCTTCATTTAATTTAAATCTCTTTCAGATAACATGATCACGAATATAATTTCTAGTCTCGATATCAATGGTTTCAACAGTTACAATCCTGTGTGTTAAATGCGATTACAATGTGTTGAATATGTTTTACTTATTCAACACATTGAGTAACATTCATAACAAACTAAATTTTGAAACATATGGGTATTTAAACGCAAAAGAAAAACAATTTGAATAAAGAAATTTTAATTAAATACGTTATACACTGTGAAATATTCACTAAATTTTAAATGATATATGCTAGATGTAAGAAGGAATCATTGATAACTTAGATTGCAGATACTTCTAAGTGCATATTCCTTAAAAATATAAAATGCTAATTTATCATAATAAAATTATTACTTTCCTCACTAAAATAATGCTCTCTCAGATTTATCGTATTTATATCTGATTAGTATAGAATTAACAATAATTCGCATCACTGACGGACAGGCTAAAAAAGTATCATCTCTACCTCTGTGTCTTTCTGAGCCTTTGACTTTCCGAGAAATTTACTCCAGGAGTAGGGCTCAAGTTAATTCATCTAAGAAAATACCGCCGTCTCATCCTTGGTACTGTGACTCTGACCCTGGAGGTGCTTTGAGCTTTGGCAGTGAAAGGCATGAAACCGACAGCTTTGTCTAGGCTCAAATCTTGTCATCTTAGGTTTTCCAGGGAAGGCAAAATCTTTCCCACTTGCACAAAGTGCAACAATAAAGAAGCCAGTCCCGAACATTTACTGAAATTTATTGACTTTTTAAATAATTATAATAAATTTCGAGGATAGACTTTCTACGCAACCCTGGTGCAGTCCTTGAGGGGTTGAGGGCGGAGGCAGTCATGGACCTGATCTGATCAAGATTAGGGTTTTAGAAACAGAAGAAGAGGATAAGATTCCCACTTCATTTCCCAAACAGTTGAATACTTCTATGGATAGATTTAAGTCCATTTTTTTTGTCTTAATATAAACATTGTGTGTGGTGCATTCAACATATTAAAATTTTCATTATTGAAAATAAATATCTTTCTAGAAAAGAAGAAGTCTAATCTAGAAGTCTAATCTATAATCTAGAAACTAAGAAGTCCTTGAACAAAAGTTACCGTTGATTGACAAAAACCCCAACGTTTCAAAAAAGAATACAAAAATCAAAATTCTTCAAAACATTCTTAGAATTTAGTAAGTTGTCTTTAGGTATAAATTTTAAAGGAAACTTAAATATAAGCCATAAATATAATTTTGACAACGACTGTTAAATAATGGTAAAATTTTCTGTAACAATCTGAGATTTTCCTAATAAATAGAATTCACATAGCATGAATTTAAATTGTTCTTCAAGATAACTCGGTTAAACAATTTTGTCTTTTTTATGTAAATAACGTAAGCTTAAGTAGAAGTGATTTATGCATACTTACGGGATAATTTTCTTTAATGGTTCAGACAAACCAGGTCCTTCAAGTGTTAAAATACAGTTTTCAAGTTTTTTCTTTAGAGGATTCTTGAATGAAATGTTCACTTTAAATCGTCTGTATAATTTGGGTGTTCCTTCTATCTGTATAAATATAGAAAATAAATTGAGCAAATGGATGAATTTACAGATTTTGTTCTTAAATATATGTGGCAATAAATATTTACTTTGAATAAAAGTTTATTAGAAATCATTTGGGATATTAACTGGTTTCTCATTCATTCATATTAGCGCACTATTTATTACATAAATTTTCATTAGAATTAAATCACTTCAGTCACACACACACCTCTGTTTTGAGCTGTTTTGTATTTTGTAATATTTGAAAATCAGGTTTTGAATAAACATGAAAGTATGCTCTTTGAATTTAAAATTATGCTAGTAAACTGAAAAATCTTCATATCACTTTTTTTAAAAATAATAGGAAAGTGACATGAATGTTCTTCTTTTAAATATAAAAATGTGATGAAAATTTAAACTTGAAAACTACTCCATATGTTTAACACTTAATAATAAAATAATGATATTCCCAATTGCCTTGAAATATTCGTATCAAAATTCTAGTTGCGTGATTTCCTTTTTTACAAATGACAAGTCCTATTGCCTTTTAACACTTTTATTTTGGCAAATTTAACAATTTAAGAAACATAACTCCAGACATAACGCATCCAATTAGTAACTGAGGTCTTTTCCCCAATGGATAGGGAAGATGTGTGCTTATTTTCCTCTTTAGGGAATTACTGTGGCTAAGTTGCCGCATACCTATCAAGCAGTTTTCAGTTGAGTTTGTGTTTGAAAGGTAATTTCGCCCAGCTTTTCAATTACTCTTTGTAGATTCCACTTATGTTGATGACGTAGGCATTTGAAGTGGCATGGAATCCACTTTAAGATGTAAATCATAGTCACATAAGTTCTTGTGCGCAAACCATAATCGTAGAAAACTAAACAATACAATCTATCAATTGGAAAGGTTTGAGTTCGAAATACATCTCGCATTACTAAGTTCTGTTTTAGACAAATTTACATTATAAGGTTTCATCAAACCTGCTCTTTGATGTATATGAAAATTAACTTATTGTTACTTATCACACTTGGGGAAGCCAAGCCCTCCTGTCAGGGACTGGGCGAATGAAATTCTAAAGAGCGTCTTCCGTTTTTTAAACAGAGCACCCTACGAGGGTGGAAGTATGACTTTGTTTCATAGACCATCTGGATCTTCCAATTTAGAAAAAGGAACCCGGAGAACACCCAAGAAAACCTGGCTCCTAACACCCCAGATGTATTAATGTGGAATGGGAACATGGAGGACATTGCGACCGTGACATAATTTATATGCCCCAATCGCCATTACAGATCTTCACATGTCCAATAGCTCTTACGAGTTGCCTATGAAAAACTCTTGAGCATATGGTCAGTGCTAGACTAACTTACATCTTAGAGAAGAATAACTGCATCCCTCCTCATCAAAGTGGCTTTCGAAAAGGTCGATCCACTATTGATAATATAATAGATCTGGAATCCCACATTCGAAATGCTTTTGTAAGGAGAAACCATCTTGTTGCAATCTTCTTTGATATAGAGAAAGCATATGGTCGTACGTGGCGCTATAGCATTCTCCGTACTATGTACCATCTTGGCCTTAAGGGTAATTTTCCCATGTTCATAAAGAACTTTTTAGCCCTCCGGCTTTTCAGAGTACGCATTGGAAATGCACTTTCCAATACTTTTACCCAAGCTGAGGGTGTTCCTCAGGGCAGCGTTTAAAGCTTGACCATTTTGAACCTTTTCATCAGCAACATACTTCATCAATTACCACCTTCTGTTCATAGTAGTTTATATGTTGACGACTTGCAAATTTCATATCAGGGTTCTAACATGAATGTAATTGAGAAACAATTGCAAACAGCTGTAAATAATCTCAGTGCTTGGTGTGCACAGAATGGCCTTAGCCTATCTCCGAGTGAGAGTTGTTGTGTTCATTTCTGCAGGAAAACTAGTTTTCATCATGATCCTGTACTGCACATAAACGGTACACCTGTCCCTGTTGTCAATGAGATAAAATTTCTTGGGGTGATTTTCGGCAAAAAATTATCTTTCCTTCCGCATGTGTTACATCTGCGGAAGAAATGTCAGCGACTGCTCAATATCCTCAAGGTGCTTTCAAATATATTTCGGGGTGCAGATCACACATCACTCCTTCGAATTTACCAGTCAGTAATTTTATCTCACATTGACTACGGTTGTGCTGCGTATGGATCAGCTAGATCTTCCGTCTTAGGCAGATTGGACACTATTCACCACACTGCTTTAAGGATATGCTCTGGTGCATTTCGCACTTCACCCGTCCAGAGTCTATATGTAATCTGCCAACAATTACCATTAGACCTGCGGCGGATGCAGCTGTCTCTTAATTATTATTCAAAAATTATGTCCTCACCTCATCAACCCTTACATTCTACGATTTCAAATGCCGGTCTTAAGAGATTATATAATGCTAGAGCATCCAGCATTCAACATTTTCTCACGCGTATTAAATCCTATTTTTTGCTGTCTGACCTATGTGATATCCGGATTGAGTCTATAGTCTTTTTCGTACATCCTCCTAGGTATGACCCACGCTTTACAGTACTCAATGCCTTTGAAAACTATAAAAAGTCGGACACAACTCCTGCTATTATTCAACAGCTTTAAGCATCTCATCGCTGACAGTATGCTATGTACACTCCCGTCTACACAGATGGATCCAAAACTGAAGGATATGTTGGCTGTGGAGTTTATGTTGACAACACCTCCTTTAGTTACAGCCTTCACAAATCCTGCTCCATTTTTATTGCTGAAGCCATGGCTATATACCGTGCACTTCAGTATGTGAGTACTACAAATGTACATAAATATTGCACCTATACTGACAGTAAGAGTGTTTTAGAAGCTTTGAAAAATTGTAACTATAATTGTCATCCAGTTGTGTCCAAAATTTTCAAATTGCTTGATTCAATCTCTCGAAGTGAATTCGAGATACTGTTTTGATGGATACCAAGCCACATAGGAATAGATGGTAATGAGAAAGCTGATGCGACTGCGAGGTCTGCATCCACTTCTATTCTGCCTTCAGTTCCATCAATAGACGTGAGAAAAGGATTTAAACATTTTATAAATTCCCTTTGGCAGGAATCTTGGAACATGCAAGTGTGCAACAAACTCCATTCCATATTTTCATTTATCATCCCATTACATGTTTTACCTGTACGAAGCGCAGATGTCAGACTGACTCGACTTCGTATTGGTCACACACGTTTCACCCACAAACATCTATTCTTGAGTAATTTAAATCCTTGGTGTGAAACGTGTGATGAACCATACACAGTACATCATATTTTAATTGTTTGTCCAGATTTTAACCGTTTTCGCATCATATTTTTTAACAGTGATATTTTAACATTACAAGACTTGCTAGGGGAACCACCCCATCGCAATCTGTTTGCATTTTTAAAAGCTATTAATTTTATTCATTTTATCTAAATTTAGAAATATTTTAATCATACGTTTTAATTTTTATTCATTATATCAACTTTTAAAAATGTTTTAATCACGAGTTTCTTAATTTATGTGAATACGTACATCATTTTAAACAACATTTTGTTTTAACAGTTCATAATTTTAAGATTTTAATGATCGAAGGAAATTATAATTTTCAACTCATGTCTGGCGCAGATTGTCCTTACTTGGACCTTGCGCCATTAAAACCAACCAACCAACGGATCTTCATACGAAACATCTTGGGATAAACCAGGATTCAAACTCACTACCATCGGGTAACGAGAACGATACCCTAACCAAATAACAGTGTCAACGCGGCCACGAAAATTAACTTAAGAATTTTTAACAATGATTTTTAACATTTTATTTCTAATCGTATAATCCAAAGTTAAAATTTCTGGAATTATAACCAAAACATAATTTTAGAGCTGTAAGAAATTTTGTTGGGATTCTGTTACTTTACTAGCATTAGACGTTAGATAATTTAAAGAAATGATGCTAAAATTGGTTTCTATACAAACGCAATTTATTTATGAACCAACTTCACTAATTTTTTCATGATAATGTTAGGTAACACGTGTAGAATTTATTGCAATTCAAATTAGAAATTGTGATTTTTGATGTATTTTATATTTCTTTTGAATATAAATAGATTCATTGTGTCTCCAAGTAAACTTATGGGTTCTAAGTTGAGCTATAAGAAAAAGGAAATGTGGTAATAGTATGGTGACTATCAATGACCTATATGTAGAATAATCTTTTGTGCAGTTGAGCTTCTTAGCTCATTTGATTCAGGATATATGAACACTTTTATTAACAAATCGTTCATATTAATATTATAAGAGAAAATCTGGAGACAAAGAATTTTACCTCAAAAAGAGAAATTCAATTCAAGTTATGTAACTTTTACGCCGAAAGGCCACGCTATGGTTGGTTAGGGCGTCATTCTCGTTACCAAAAGGTAATGAGTTTGAATCCGAAGATCTATCGTGACCATTTTGTCATCAACAAAATTGTGCCATCATTTAATTACAACTGTTAGTTCACAGCCCATCTATTTATTTTGTTCACATTTTTTGTAACTTGTAGTCGATGACAATGGATGTTAATATAGTTTTTTTTTTTCAAATATTAATTCATTTAAATTTAATGAATAAAGCTTAGTTTTATGTGGGAGAAAAAATTTCTGTTATATAAAATATTTAGCAGGATATAAATATAGTAATAAATACCGTCAGAGGAGTGAAGCGTGTAGATCTTTTAAAAATTTCCTTTCTCAGATTCTTTTTTCATTCTTGGTTCTAGTTTGAGTCAATGAGGAAACAAAAAGGAAAATGAAAAATATGGATAAATTAGTAAGAGAGATGGAAAGTGTTATGTGAGAGAATTTTTTCTAACATAAAAAAACTATATTGAAAATTATTCATTAGGGACACTTTGCAATAAAGTGGAATGTAAAACTTGTATTGCAATATCAAATTTGGTAGAGTGTCAAAATAGAATCTGCTTGTTTTCAGATCGAATTCAGATTGTTAACAAACAAAATCAATTGTCCAATACCATATATAGAATAAAAAATTGCAAGAGGAAATCCGCTTCATATTTTGCTTCCTAATATTGTGATTCAGTCTTACGTATATACACTGCTCAAAACAATTAAAGGATATTGTAAGTTTTATATAAAATAAGAATATAAGCGAAGTTCTTTATGCCGAAAATGGAAGAAGAGAATCACAAATGCAAATTTTTCTGAATACCAAACTGTGGAATATGCTAATTTTGAGTTCGACGTCAAAAACGTCGCTTCAGCGGCAGTGAATGAAATTTGATTTTCAACTGAATAAAAGCCAATGAATACAAGAATGATCGGTATTCAGTAACTGCTTTGTTTCCATGAGTACGATGTCTCAGCGAAGTCATTTAACCTATTCAAAATTTGGAGAGTTGTTGGTAGATTACAAAGGGGCCAAACTCAAGTTAAAGTGTCGAAAGCCATTGGAATGTCGCAAAGTGTTATTTCCAGGATCTGGAACCGTCTTTTGGAGACTGGAAGTGCAAGCAGCCAAAGACTAGGGCAAGGTCGTAGACAGGCAACAACGCCCAATAAAGATCTTTATTTAGTGTTTATGGCTCGGAGACATCGAAATACGAACGCTACTTTCCTCCAACAACACCTTCACTCGGCTACTGACACCACGGTTTCAACTCAGACTGTCTGAAACTGGCTAATGGTGTAGGTCTGTATGATCGCCGATCTTTAGCATGTGTTAAAATAACAGCAAGGAATCATTGCGACCGCAGAGAGTGAGCAACAATGCATGTGAGCTGGAGGAGAAATTAATGGAGCAATGTTCTTTTTTCTGTTCATCCTGATAATAGGCGTATTTTCGTCTAGAGGGACCGTGGCAGTAAGAAAAGAATAATCTTGCGTTCGTGCACGAAAGTGTCAGATTTGGCGGTAAGGGATTGTTAGTGTATGGTGGCATCTCCATTGACGGGCGCAAGGACCTCTATATCAATTGAGATGGACCATTGACTGGTCACCAATATAAAGATGAGATCCTCAGACCTATTGTAATCCTTTACGCTGCAACAAACGGAGAGGACTTCATTTTAATGGACGATAACTGCAGGCCACATCGTGCTAACCTGGTGGAGTGTTTCCTTTTCGAGGAAGAAATCGTACGAATGGAATGGCCAACGTGTTCTCCAGACATGAATCCAATAGAACACGATTGGGACACTCTAGGAAGACGAGTTGCTGGCCACCAACCACCCCCACCAACTGTCCAAGAACTGGAAAAAACTCTTATGGAAGAGTGAGACAGAATAGCACAACTCGTGATTAATAGCCTCATTGACTCCATGCCTCAAAATTGTACAACGTTGCTCTGCGTCCGGGGAAACCATACCCACTCCTGAAAATGATTTCCTTTGAAGAAAACACCTTTTTTATCCTTATTTTTCATATGCACAAATTGTGTTTTTCTCCTTTTTTACACAATTGCTCAACA
>JAPDSC010048521.1:0-15522 GCA_026290005.1 Latrodectus geometricus
AAGAGTCTTCGCTCATACCGAGCTGAAGTGACGAACAGCTTCCAAAAAAGAGAATAGATATGTCAAGATCTAGGCGTCCACGCTGGGCAAACCCCAATCCAAGAATGATGAGTACAAACATCTTCAGCCTATATATATGATGCGCCCTCTGGTGCCTGACATCGCTGCAAAACTGCAATTTGAACTACGAAAGACTCAGTATGGTATTAATGCTTTTAAATTTAAATAATTTGATTGAATAAAAATTAAATGATATTTTAATTATATAATTTTATATTATCGGTATATAAACTATATTATGAACTAACTAATCAGTTCATTTTACTAAATGTTTACTAATATATTTTGAATTATCTTTTTAGATAATAAATTGTGAATTACTTTTTTCAAAATTAAATTCCTTTTTTAAATTTAAAAATTTTTTGAATGTTTTAAATTAAATCAATTAATATTTCTGATCTAGACATTCTCGTCCTTGCTTTTGAGTAGTGAAGACGTGTTCCTGACTTGCTTGAGTAAAGTATTAGCGCGTACTTGTTTAGTGAGTTTCACCCACTGCTGCTGCCCTCAGACCGAACCTCCGATCGCCTCTACCGGATTTGACTGATAATGATATGGATACGTCCATTCTCTCTTGAGGATCAACGCCAACGGATATGGAATTTATTGATGTCTCTTCTCAATCGAGTGCTCCAACGAGGATTATTGTGAATGTTGTGCCAAATAATGTGAAAAGTGTCAGATTCCGCCATGATATGCCCGGAACCAAAGCCCCTTTTCAGGGCCATCAAATAGTGTTGTTACCAACAAATAGTGCTATGCAAAGTGTTGATCTTCGAGCATTCATCTCCAGCCAGGAATTGAGAGGTAAGTGCTCCCAATTTGGTTATTGTTTGATCTCTGATTGTACTATGCATGGCAGTAACTCTGAAAATAAGGCTGATGTAAATTCTGATATTGAAACTGTTAATGTAAACAATAACAGTAGTAATAATTCTAAATTAACCAAATCTAATGAGAAAACTCAAAATAACTTAAAGTACAAATGTATAGAATGAAATATTAGTGTTAAAATGAATGCCAAAAATAATAAAACTGGGAATTGCATAAGCAACTCTTCTGATTCTAAATGAAAATTATTCAGTTAAATCGATTAAAATTAATCGTAACAAATCTGATGTAAATAGTGTTCATAAGAAATGTATAATTGAATTGTGGGGATACTTCCGTACCTTGTTCTGAGGCTAAAAATGCTTCGCCAAGATACACTATTGGCGTAATCACTGCCGATTCCTCTGTATAGTAAACCTAAAAGCTAAGCACTTAGAGAGGTGTGGTCAAATTTAAATCTTAAAAGCAGTCTTTCATCTTAACTTAAATGTAAATAGAAATGAAAGGCGTTGTTAAATTAAACTTTTAACAGCAGTCTTTCAATTTAACTTGAATGAATGAACTTGTGGGATGAATGAAAAACGTGGGAGAAAATAAAGAATTACTTTATAGAAAAAATTTAAGCATAATTAAATTTATATTTATTTTCCCATTTCTAGTTTTATTATAAATATTTATGGCCTAAAGATTGATGTAAATTACCACCATTATGCATTACTAATTTTTTGCAATTACTTTTAAAATATGAGGGTCAGAAATTATTTAAATTATTTCAACAATTAATACTCTTTTATGAATATTACACTACTGGCCATTAAAGTTGCTACACCAGGAAGAAATGCAGATAACAAAATGATATTTATTGGACAAATATATTATACTAGAAATAACAAGTGATTAAATTTTCAAAAAATTTTGGCTGGATAGATCCTGAGAAATCAGTACCCAGAACAACCACCTCTGGCAGTAATAACAGCAGTTATACGCCTGGGTATTGAGATTGGATTGACGCCAAACAGAGATTGAATTGCATGTACAGTTACAGATGCCCACGATGCCACAGTTCCTCAACTCCGTAATGACTGACATTTGGTGACGAGCCAGTCGCTCGGCAACCATTGACCAGACGTTTTCTATTGGTGAAAGATCTGGATAACGTGCTGGCCAGGGCAACAGCCGAACATGTTCCGTATCAAGGAAGGTCCGTACAATACCGGCAACATGCGGTCGGGCATTATCTTGCTGAAACGTAGGGTTTCGCAGGGCTCGAATAAAGGGTAGAGCCACGGATCATAACACCAGAAATGTAACGTGCACTATTCAAAGCACCGTCAATGCGAACAAGAGGTGACCGAGACGTGTATCAAATGGCAACCCATACCATCACGCCAGGTGATGGGCCAGTATGACGAGTGCACGCTGCCAGTGTGCGTTCACCACGATGCCGCCAAACACGGATGCGACCATCATGATGCTGTACACAACCTGGATTCATCTGATAAGATGCCGTTTCGCTATTCGTGCGCCCAGGTTCGTCGTTGATTACACCATTGAAGGTGCTCTTGTCTATGACGCAGCGTCAAGGAATAGCCGCAGCCATGGTCTCCGAGCTGAGAGTCCATGCTGCTGCAAACGTCGTCGAATTATTCGTGCAGACACTTTTTGTCTTCCAAACGACCCCGTTTCTTGACTCACGGCTCCTGACGTGGTTGCACGATCCATTATGGCCATGCTGATAATATACCTGTCTTCTCGGCTGCTAGTGATAGGTGGCCGTTGAGATCCCGCATGGCGTTCCGTATCACCGTCCTGAACCCATCGATTCCATATTCTGCTAACAGTCATTGGATCTCGACCAACGCGAGCAGCAATACTGCAATAAGATAAACCGCAATCCCGGTACGCTACAATTCGACCTTCTTCCTTTCGTATAAATTTCACGTCTGTAGCATGTCGCCTTCTTGGTGTAACAATTTTATTGGTCTGTATTGTATGTGGAACAGTTTTCCATTTTTCCAATCAGTTTCAATAAGATTTAATTATTTGTTGGAGATATGAGGATACATTAATAAACTATCTTAATCTTAAATTAAACTCCAGCTTTATAACTGGCTGTTAAAGAATTGAAATTAATCAAGTGAATCAAATTAAATGATAGTTTTTAATACTGATTTATTATTAAAAACTATAATTTAATTTTAGATTAATATGTTTAAGGCTTTCAGTTAATTTTAACTTTAATATCTTTTCAGAAGGATAGAAACTTTAATCTAAACTAGCGCAATCTTAACGTACTACACAATTGAAAAATATTAAATGTTTAAGATAAAACCTACTTTATTTTGTCAGTAAAATCAGATATTATAAGAAAATTTATTATGAATTGTACTTTATTAAACGTTGCAAAATTAATATTATTTAATCACTGCTTAGATAATACTTAAATGCAATTCAAATTTCCTTAAAAATAATAATAATAATATGTACCTCTATTTGAGGTACACATTATTATGTTTTTAATGATTTTAATTTTTTAATTTTGCGTTCAAAGTATTATCTAAGCAGTGATCTTAGAAACATTTTACATTGATTAAGAATCAAATATTTATAACTGTTAATAAATTTAACAATAATGCTAGAAGTTGTGATAAAAAGTTAAACAATGGAACTTCTAAGAAGTTGTGATAAAAAGTTAAATAATGGAAGTTCTCAGAAATTTTTGATAAATTAATTAGAAATTTTTAGATTTTATTTTCAGAAATTTTTAGATTTTATTTTCAGATGTATTTAGAATATGTATGCATGTATACTAAATAAAATTATTAGTGTAAAACAAGAAATAGAAACAAGAATAGAAAAGAAATCCCAGGAAATTATACGGAAATTGTAGATATCCAAATTTTCAAAATTTTTAATATAGTGTACATTATATACAATGTATACTAAAATATATTCTGATCGCCAAAAATAATAACTCTTTTTACTTCAAGTATTAATAATGTAAGTAATGAAGAAAAAAACCAAAACTGCAGTGGGATAACAAATATGTGATATATATGCTTTTTTTTATGTTTTCTAAAATGGGGTAAATAACACGAGGGAATAAATTCGCATTAAAGGAATAATCACACCATCATTGTGCATGGATTTTTTTTATGTATCATAAAATACAGATTTATTATAATTAATTATCATTGCATATATAAGCCTGCATATTTTCACAGTAAATTCTGGCGTAAAATTCTTTGTATTAATTTTTTAAAAATATGTTAAAACTAATTTTAGTAATAAAATAAAGTTTATTTTTATTCCAATACTATTGACATATTAATTAGAGATGATAATTTTTTTAATTTATTATCTTTAATTATTTTTAACTGCTTGTATGAATTCTTCTCTCTACATTATTGGAAAATAAAGAAATAAATTAAGAGAAAATATAATTAAAAATAATTTCATCTATCAACTCATTCGATTAGTAACAGTCTAAGGAATTTTTTGATTGAATTGGATAAAATTGTGTGAATACTATTATTATTATATTATTATTCATTATTTATGGGGAGGGTGTTTCCCTCCCCATGAAAAATGAAAAATAATAGATTCTATATAGATTCTATACTTGGAAGAATATTCTGTTTTCATTTATATTAGAAGAATTCAGGTAATTATGTTGCAATTATGATTTCAGGCAATTATGTTGCTCCAAATATAGAAACTACTTGTCATAAATATTACAATCGTTTAACTTTTAATCATTTTCATTTGTAATCTCTGAAATGAAAATTTTCCTATTTAGACTATTTAAATAATTTTGCCGGAAATTTTTAATTTCTGTACAGTTAAATATTCGCTTATTTTTGCATTGTTGTTGGAAGTATTCTCCTATAATTATAATATAATGAAAACATGTCAGATATATATAATTAAAAAAATGAAAAATTTTCTTCAGAAATCTTTAAAATTAATATTTTTATAATCAATAATGAAAACTTGTCAGAATATATATATATGTGTGTGTGTGTGTGTATGTAATTAAAAAAATGAAAAATTTTCTTCAGAAATCTTTAAAATTAATATTTTTATAATCAATAGGAAACCTATAAAAAGTTTCGTTTTGAATAAAATGGATGTGTGTAAATAATTCACAAGTCTCATTCTTTAAAAAATTTCGGAAATAATTTTTATGTGAGTGGTTTCGTAATTGGTAATCTAAGCGGTTTCGGAAATAATTTTGCTGCCTGCTAATGTTGAAAAATTCTTTTTTCCAAAGTTTAAATGTTATGTAAATGTTAGTTAAATAAAATGTTTTAACCCCTTTTTTTATGTTTAAGTATCCATAAAAAATTTCTTGATAATTAATTTTAACTAGTTATTTCACATTATGTAATAAACAGATATTTTAATTCGAAAGAAATTATTCCAAATTAATGTAATAAAATCGGACATAATTATTTTTCTGCGTTGAAAAAATTAAAAATATTTTTTAAAGTTATACATTTATTGACTGAAAAAACATACCCTTGCACAGATATTTGTCTCTACACGGCCACTTCACAGCAAACTGCAGGTGGTATTTGAACACTCTTTCATTTATAAACTTTAATTTATTTAAATTCAATGCAAGCCTAATTATAATAAGATTATAATACTAATATATAAGATTAATACAGTTTCAAATAGTTAAATTAAGAAGTTAAAGTAGTTCATAATTTTTAATGTAAAATAAAAATTAAAGTATAATTAAAGTGAAAATAGGGGCTTTCGTAAGAACTTGCTTTTATATCATCAACGATCATAATCTTAAAGAAATTTTAAATAAAGTACTAAATAGCGACCAGTTTTTCAAATAAATACGTCTAAAATTTTTAAAGTTATTCTGCAAAATATTGAATCCTTTATCTTTAAAATTTCAAATTATGAAACATCAGTTGAATTTTTTACATTTTAGGAGACTAAACTGTATTATAAACTAAAAAAAAAATTATTAATAAAATAAAATAAAAAATTAAAAAAAAAGAAATTAAAAGAAAAGAAAAAATTATGAATAAAATTATTATAAAATTAAAAATTATATTTTTGATAATAATTTAACATTTCCTGGTATTAAATTTAGCCCATTGAAATCTGCTATTAAAATTCTTAAAGCAACTATTATTACGCCTGTTGATAAAACTTCTAACAAACAGCCTCTAACTTCTATGCATTTTTTTGTAAAATTTTTTATTTAGATTTAATTGATAAAGAAACTGTAAACTCTAACACTTACAAACCTTTGAATTCTACAGCCAACATCATAAATAATAAAATTTTGACTTTTTATAAACTTCAAATATAAGTAATTATAAATAACAATTTTTTTATTTAACAGTTATACATAAATTTTATAAGTTTCCATACTAAATTTAGATTTATTACTTGAGACACTAATTCTTATATGAATAAACCAGGTTTAATTTTTGCCAAATTTCTTAAAATAATTCTGGAACACATTGTTAAATCTAAAGCTAGTTGGATAATTGATAATAATAGACATGTTTTGGACTTTCTATCAAATAATTTTATTCATAATATTAATTTTTTTGATTTCAAAGATTTTTTTACAAATAATCCTAATAACAAATCGAATCTGTATTTTTATTATTATTATTATTATTATTTTATTAATGATGTTTAGTGTATTTTTATTATCAAGATTACAGGGACTTATTGGGTATTAGTTTTAAATACTGGAACAATTTGGTCAAACTTTGTATTTATTATAACTATATTTATAACGGTTAAAATATTTTTTTTCAAACCTGCGGTAATACACAAGGTTAAAATTTTTCTAGCACACTTGCTAATTAATTTTTACATTATTTTGAAAAAGTTTTATTTTTCAATATCCTTTTGCTTTTAGATATATTTTGTCGATTTTATTTTGTTCAAAAATTTAAATTTTAGTAATTATTTCATTTATTAACAAATTATTTCATTATAATGATCTTGTTGAAAATATTCTACTGTTCCGAACGACGTAGAGCAATTGGCATTTGAGGCAGAGATATAATAGAAGCTTATATGACCATGAGTGAGTTCAGAAACGAAAACAACTTTATTATTTTACTCGTTCGCTTCGCATCACCCAATAATTCTAAACAGTGCAGTCTCACATTGTTGATTCCTAATTCGCTGAATCAAAGGATTTAAATAATTAACTTTGTGTGTGGGTGTGCTTTATACTACAAAAATCGCAATAAATGAAATTAGCCATTTTTTGTTCTTTCTTCAGGATTAGAACACGGGACGTTCGCATTGTTTCGCTAGATAATTCCAACAAACTTGTATTCCCTTCTTTAAGAAGAGCATCACTATTTAATCAAATAACAATATCAATTAATGGAATAACTAATGTTATCTTATTAAATTCATTGGTATTTAATTATTTTGCTTTTTTATATTTGTAAGTTTCTGTTATATATGTGTGTTTAATATATTTGTGAAGAAAAACTTGTGCAGATAAAAAATTTTACATTTAATTCTTCAAATGTTACATAATATCTTATTATAATGATGTTAATGATGATAAATAATGTTTTATAAGATAAATTTGAATTATTTGGAGTATTTTATTATTATATAGTATTTAAAATTTTAGGTTGAATTTTTTTTTATTATTGCTAATCTAATACATTTATTCATTAAGTGTGATATTTATTATTTTTATTACACATAAATATATTATCTAACACATTAATATGTTATCTAAAAAGGGATTTGCATTATTCTTATTTTTTGAATTAATTCCTATAAAATTACTGAGTTACGATTTTTTTCAAAGATGAATCAATTTGTGAGGTTAATTCAAATAATAATTCCTTCTAATAAAGTGTTGTCTGTTGTAACAATGACCCCTTTTCCTTGTACTAATTAGAGCATACAAATCGAAATCCTAATTTGTAATTTTTATAACTGATTCCTTTCATCGGGGCATAACATATAGGGGATTCACATCAATAATTTTTGTAGGAATTATTCCATAATATTTCAAAATATCCTGAACCAGATCATCTCTTTCCAATAAAATTAAGGAAAATACTGTAAAATTTTGAAGAAATGGATGCATTCTATGTCAGGCCGGAGATTGAGGCAGCGTGTCCCCAATGCACACCTATCGCTTCCCGGCCGCATTGCTGCCCGCGAGAGACATGTCGAAACATTTCTGACTTTCAGTTCGGACTCTGACTTCACCGACTAAGGTCGTGTTTTCGGAGAGCTCCTGAGATACCGTGTAAGTGCACTAGTACTCGCGGAAAGTTTCCTGATTTTTTGACCTTGTGAGTTTTTTAAGTTGTAGGCTCATGTAATTCTATATTGTGATAGTGTGTTTTTTGTGATCAACGATCTCTGCACAAGCAGAGTAGGTGCTTTTTCCTTTACCAGAAACGGACTGGTTTGTGTTCTTCTAAGTGCCTCATGATGTCTGAACCCAAGTGGCTGTGGGGATGCCTACCGTTCAAGGTACGGCTTTTTGTCTCTGAGGACGATGTGAGCGAAGCGTGTCGTCTGACGCGTGAGGAACTCCAACGGAAACGAGGGTACGCAAAATCCCAGATGTTGTGCGCCGAGAGACAGGTACGTTCCATATGGAACGAAATGGAGATTACCCGGAGGGACACTAAGTGGAGCCAAGATGATGCAAACATAGACTCAACCATGGTCATGTTTCAAAAGTTTCTTCAACAGGCAAGTGCAGAAGCACTTGCATTGAGAGGTAAGTGCAAGTTTTACTCGTTCTGTCTCTCTAATTTTAACGTTTCCTTCAATGTACCTAACGATGCTGATGCTAAATGTGATTTTACTGACTCGCTTGTCTCTACTAGTGATAGTACCTCTGATTCTGATTCTGACTCTTTCTTTTCTGATGCTAGTTCTAATGTTATGCATGTACCAAATTCTAATGTATCCGTTGAATGTTGTGATGTGTCTCTAGTCCCGTTAAATGTAGTTCCTACTAACGATGTTGTTACTGATGTTCCATGTCCAAATGTTATTACCGATGTTTCTCTTACTGTTGATGATTTAAATGTTTCTACTGTAAATTCTGATGTAAATGTGGTTTCAATTGTAAATGATGTTTCTAGTACTGTAAATAATGTATGTAATGATGTGCTTCCCCCAAAAAATTGTCAGGATAAACTTAAACCTAAACAACCCCTAAAAAAGAAGTTAACTAAATCAAAATCTAAACTAATCCAGGACCCCTGTACATTAAAGAATCTAAAAAAGTTAGCGAGAAAAGAAATCCCCCTAAGTAAGGCAGGTAATTATCAAACTAAAGAAGCCAAAATGACTAAACCTAAATTAAATGCAAATAAATAAAGTAAATTACCAAAATCATGAGATTTCTAGCAGTAGCGAGGAGGAAATAATTGAAACAAACTTAAAACGCGCAAAATCAAGTGATACAGACTCAAATGACTACTCTAAAATAAACCCAAATGATTTCAAAATAGTAAATAAGAGGCATAGGCTGAGGCTAAATGAAAAAGCAAAAATTGAGAGCTTCAAAAGAGAACAAATTAGGCTAGCTAAAAAATTTAAAACAGTAGGTGAGATTAAAACAATAAATAAGTATTCTAACTTAACTATTGAGGAACCCCCTAAACAACTTGAGCAAAATAACCAAAATGAGGAAAATAACGTTAAAACTAAAAAATCAAATGAAAAAACTCAAACTAATAAAGTAGCCCCCATAATAATCAAAACTAAAACTTCCACAAAAACCTTAATCAAAGTAATTAATACCAAATTAGATAAAAATAACTACCAATTTAAAGCCACAGGAGAAAATTTAAAAGTATTCCCAAAACAAATTGAAAATCACAGAGAATTAACAAAATTTTTAAATGAAAATAAAATAGATTACTTTCTTATCCCCCAAGCAAATGAAAAACCAACAAAAATAGTAATTAAAGGTCTAGCCATAAACACCCCTGTTGAGGATATTGAGGAAGAACTAACCGATTTAAATTTCAAAGTAATTAAACTTAACGCAACTTAAAAGATCAAAAGACCAGGTTCCCCTACAAATTTGCCAAGTACAACTCCAAAAAACAGAAAACGTTGAGGAATGTTGTGGTGTGATGTGCTCAGTGGAACCATTCCGGGCCAGGAGTAGTGCTTTTCAGTGCTACAACTGCCAGGGATGGAATCACGGGTCCTCGCAGTGCCACATTCAGCCAAAATGTCTCAAATGTGCAGGTCCCCATCAAACCAGAGAATGTAAAAAACCATTAGAACAAAAACCAAAATGTGTAAACTGTGGAGGAGAGCATACAGCAAATTATCTAGGTTGTGTAAAGGCCCCTAAAATAAAAAACAAAAATATCCAAAACAGACCCCAAATTAACTCAAACCCTGTTAGGAAAAATTTTAGCTATGCCCAAGCACTAATTAAAAATAATACAAACATTGCAACAGAACAACCAAAACAAACTGAAGCAAATGCCCCTAAACAAATTCAACAAATAAACACCTTAGAAAACTCACTAAATGAAAAAACGTTAGGCAATTTAACTGAATTATTAAGATTCTGTAACATAATAAATAAAATGCTTGGACAAAATTTAAAAGAAATTAACGATAAACTAGAAAGTATAGATAACCAGGCTAATAAACTTTTCACTCTTGTAAGCTTCATGCAAAATAACCCCAAACAATGTAAATAATGACAAATAATAAAATAAATGGCCTTTTAATATGTCACTGGAACTGCAACACCCTAAATAATAAAATATCAGAATTAAGAGTATTCGTTAATGAAAAAAACCCGGACTTAATTTTACTACAGGAAACAAAGTTGCGCGCAGGTGAAAACCCAAAAATTGCGAATTATAGTTTTTATCACACCCAGAATAGGATCTAGACACGGAGGCACTGCAATTTATATCAAAAATCACATACCCCATAGAAAAATATCAAACCCCCCACTAAGGCAAATTGATTTAACACTAGTTGAAATACAAATTAACGAAAACTTAAAAATCATTGTAGGATCCATATATGTCCAACCGAAAGCAGACATAATGTTTACACTAGATATTGAAAACATATTAAGTTTAAATAATGAAATCATTCTGGCAGGAGATTTTAATTGTAAGCACAGACATTGGGACTGTCCCAAAGCAAATAGAAACGGCAACCACCTTTTTAACTTCGTTGAAAAAACAAAACTACACATTATAGGGCCAGACATGCCAACTAGATATTCTAACACTTCAGCTAATATAATTGATTTTGCATTAGTAAGAGACATAAATTTTAACTCCTCCTCAAATTCGTTAGATGATTTGTCGTCAGACCATAAACCTGTAATGATCTCCTTTGATCTAAATCTACCCAACCCTAAATTTAAAAATAAACTAAAAACAAATTGGGTAAACTACCAGGAAAATCTAAATAATAAAAACTTAAATTTTTCAAAAAATAAACAATATCGCAGATCTGGAAGATAGGGTAGATGAACTAACTAATAAAATTTAAGAAGCGCATCAACAGAAATTAAAAATAAAACAAATAATGAAATACCCAAAAGCATAAAACTCTTAATCAAAGATAGAAACAAAGCAAGGAAAACATGGCAAAGGACAAGATACCCCCCTGATAAAGCTAAATTTAACAAATTAAACAGTAAGATTAGGGAAGAACTTAATGAATTTAACCAAAACAAATGGAATAGTTATCTAGAAAACTTAGACCCGCAAGAAGGCTCCCTTTGGCAAGCAGCCCGTAAATTTAAAAGAAAACCGATATACATCCCACCCCTTGAGGATAATAAAAACAACAAAATTGCATACTCGGAAAAAGATAAAGTTGAAGTTTTAGCAAACAGTTTAGAAAACCAATTTAAAAATAATATGCCAGGAAATGATTTAACTAACACAGGCGTGGAGGAAATTTTAAAAAATTTTAACTTAAATAATAGAGGCGAAAACACAGAAACAGTTCTTCCAAACCAAATTATTGAATCAATTAAAAAACTTAAAACTAAAAAAGCGCCAGGCAAAGACAGCGTTAATAATAACATGGTTAAAAACTTAACATTAAAATTCGTAGTACAGTTAACTTTCATAATAAACGCGATGCTAAACTTAAAACACTTCCCATTAAACTGGAAATTTGCAGAAGTCAGGACAATACCAAAACCGGGTAAAAACTTAAACAAAGCTGACAGCTACAGACCGATCAGTCTCCTATCCTCTCTAAGCAAAATCGCTGAGGACATAATACTTGATAGGGTAAAAAAATTTTGCATGGAAAATAAAATACTCAAACCTGAGCAATTTGGTTTTCAACCCAAGCTATCAACAGTACACCAACTTTTAAGAATCACAGAAAATATACACGATGGGTTCAAACACAAGGAACACAGGTGCTGTTTTATTAGACATCGCGAAGGCATTTGACAAAGTATGGATCAACGGCTTAATTTACAAACTTATTTTCTTAAAAATCCCAGGGAACCTTGTTAAATTAATTCAAAGTTATTAAAATAATAGAAAATTCCAGGTTAAATACAAAGAAACTATCTCAGAAGTCAGGAACATTTTTAGCGGAGTCCCCGCAAGGAAGCAAACTCGGACCCTTACTATTTCTATTATATATAAATGACATACCTAGGCAGGCAAATACCACCTTAGAACTTTTTGCTGACGACACCGCGATCTTAACCAAAAATAAAAATAAAGAAATAGCAATTAAAATTCTAAATGAACATTTAATAAAACTTAGTACCTGTTTTAATGCATGGAAGATAGAACTTAATGTAGGAAAAACTCAAGCTATAATATTCACTAAAAGCATCAAATCGCCGGACAACAATATTAAAATTAATCAACAAAATATACCATGGTCCAACGAAGTAGAATACCTCGGATTAACACTAGACAAACGTTTAACTTACAAATCACACTTTAACAAAATCATTAAAAAATATAGGGCAGCAAAAGCAGTACTCAACCCACTATTAAATTACAGATCAGAGTTAAATTTAAAAAACAAATTATTAATATATAGGTCAATGTTGCGTCCAGTGGTTAGCTATGCCTGCCAAATTTTTGGAGGTGCAGCTGACAGTCATATTAAAAAGTTACAGACCCTCCAAAACCAAACCCTCTCAGATTAATTTCTAAGTCACCATGGTACTTCAGAAATGAAGCTATCATGCGTGACCTTTGTATTACTAACCTCTCTAGTTACTTCTTTCAGATAAGCCTCAAGTTTTACAGAAATCTCCCAGACATTGAGAATGATGAAATAGCAAAGATTCCTATCTATAACATATTCAACGCGGCAAACAAGAATAGACCCAGGACAGTTCTCAGGCTAAAAACAAGCACCTAGGATAACAACGCAAACAAAAGCGAGGCGAGTCGGACAACAACATGAACACTAGGTCGTACATTCACTTTTCTTAAAAAAATTAATTATAATTATTTTTTATTAAATTAATGTTTTTTTGCTTTCATTCCTTTTTCTTCTTTTTTTTTCTCTCTTCTTCCTTCTCTTCACTTCCTACTATCCACTCAGGTATAAAATAAACCATGACTAATAAATTCTTGCTATTTCAGATTTATTAATCATTTGTTTTAGTTTCCAGGAACACTTATCCCACAGGAGATTGAACTTCAGTTCTGGAGCTCCATACACCCACATACCGTCTCGACATGTCGAAAAGTACCACATACTGAAGCGACGGCAGGAAGATCTCACGCATGCGCAATACATCTGATCTTCTGTTTCAGTGATTGCTTCAGAACTATGTGGCTAACGCGTTGACGTTTTTATTAAATATTTAAAGTTTGGTGTCTCGCATTTAAAAAATAAAATTATCTCAATAGGCACGATATAAAACTTAAGTAATTTGGGATTATTATTTCAAAACTCAACCAATTTCTATTGAATGTTATATATGTACTTTAAAAACAAAGGTACATTTTTTCAATCCAATTTATTAATATTGTAATATGATTAACATATCATTAAATTTATACTATTTTTTAAAATTATGTCCATGGATAAAATAAAGTCAAATACACACACACACACAAACTGGAATTAAAATTATGTCCATGGATAAAATAAAGTCAAATACACACACACACACACACACACAAACTGGAATTTTTTCTAAATAAAAAATAGCTTAATATGCTAAAGTGATGAATTTATTGTTTGTTTTAAATTTATAACTGAAATTAAATTCCATTTTTTAACATTTATTAACATTAAAGGAAAATTGGTTAATAAAATATACTTTCCAGTACTTATTTGGGAATAAGATCATAATAATTTTTTGCTATGACATTTTAATTGTAAAGCTAAGCTAAATCATATGCATTAAATACGAGCCAGAGAATAATAAGTTTGTTCAAGCAAAAAATATTCTCTTCATAACAAACTGCAAATATTTACTCAAAACTATATAAAATTTCTTTTAAAAAGAAAGACGTCTGGAAATGTATTAAAATCAGTGAATGAATGAATATCGCAATCAATGAATATCGCAAAAATTAACCCAAAAAATTGCCGCCATCGTAGAAAATTTTTTTACAAAATATTCCAGAGATAACTGTCAAACACACAAACATACAGTATAGTCTCCAAACTATTTGAAAAATTTCTGCCAAAAGCATAATGAATATTTTTAATACGTTTCCTTAGTTAACGGATAATGAATAAGCATAATGGATATTTTTAATACGTTTCTTTAGTTAACGGATTCAAAAATGGCAAATATTTTGTTGCCAAAAATGTGTATTAATTATGACAAATACAATTATTATTTTTAAATTTGTAATGTAAGTTATATTACATAAGTTAATAAATGTAAGGATATTTAAATATATAAACACATATTATAATAAAAAAATAATATATTGAAAAGAGAGACAGAGGTTAATGTCATCTTTTGTATTATGTTAATCAAAGATTTTTGTCGCACTGATTTATTTCTTTTTGTGTCAGTATTTATTGTATATATTTAATTTAACTAAGAATTGTTTGCATGTTGTATCTTTTAAATAAAAAAATGCTTTCTTCCGAACTATTATTGCCATGCTTAGTGCAGCCATTGTCTGGGAACACTTTACCTTTCTAAAAGTATTTAAATTGTTTTGGTATAATAATTTATGTACTGCTTTTAGTTTTTCTTACACTATTTAGTTATATCTCATTCGTTATATATATTAGAAGTAGAAAGTAAATATTCGGCAGGCTAGAAAACCTGTCCAACACATAAACCTATGGTTTCTTTTTTATCTAAAGCAAGTTAAAATTTCGTTAGCAAGTTATAAATTTCGTTAGCATGTCTATTCTATTATATTCAATTTATTCGTTTTGTTATTCAAATGTAGCTGATTTGTTAAAATTATAAACATTTAATTTTTCAAAATATTACTCAGATAAATATATTTTGCTCAAAAAATGCTACATGTTTTCAAATAGGTTATAATTTAATAAATAGTTTTCTTCAAAAATAGTTTTAAATTATTTTCAAGAGGAAGCTGTGTCTTAAAAATTATTTGGAGTATTGTAGAGAAGTTGAGTATATATATATATATATATATATATATATATATATATATA
>JAPDSC010048526.1:0-22395 GCA_026290005.1 Latrodectus geometricus
CGAAACACTACTAATGCATCGCAATGAATGGTACGAAGATAGAACTTTTTTTTTGTATTATTTATAAAAGTTTCCTCACAAACAATTTTACTAACGACTTATTTTTAAAATTTTTTTAAAATTGTTATTCAGAGTAGATAAAAGTTTGTATAAAATATTTTTTTCTATATTTGTGGCGATAATGAAGAAGTATCTGTAATATTTCCGCCAGTAATGATTTCGATCTCTGCTTATAAAGCAATTAGTATGTATCGCACGCAGTCTGCAAATTTTTACGTAGCTATGAACTTCATTTCTTAATATTTGTTTTATCGCCGTTTTCCCTTATATTTGCAGTTTATTTTATCACCGACAACTTTTTTCAAAGTTTTATAGGTCCATTTTCTTTAAATATGTTTTTATAAAAAATTATTGTAAATTTATAATTTTTCTCATATTCATGTTTGACTAATGACTGCAGTTTTTGTTCCTAAGCAATAATGTTTTTGATTTTATAAAAAAACAGTTTTCAGACTTAAAGCAAAAATTAATGTTAACTTTTCGAATAATAACTCTATAATTTCACCTTTGTTTGCATCATATAGACTATACTTAAAAAAAACTTATAATACGTTCCTCATAAACAACAATAGAAGTTTGAAAGTAACACCCATAATTATCGTAAAAAATATCAACAGGAGTTTTTAGGATAGGTAAAGTTTCATTTATTATATATACTGCTACCTTATCCCATTTGAAAAACTTTTCTTTTATAAATAACATTTGCTCATGTTATTTGTTATGTACCTTTTCCTTTTTCCGAAAAAAAACTATCTACTTTTTTTATCTTAGATATGGCTAAAGACTTTGAATATATCAAAAATTCACTTTTCAAATTTATAAAACATGGTTTTCAATGGAATTTAATAAATTTTTTATAGCTACCTTACAAAAAGAAAATGCCATTCACACACGGCAAATAACAGCAAAATTCAAGCAAGAAATATAAAAGCTGGCTCTTGCCTTTTATATACACCTTTGATATAATTAAACCTAAATTCGAACAACTGAATAGTGTCTACCTTTTCATTTATGTTGGTCTTGCGTATGAAGTAATATGGTCTATTTTAAAATACGTTCTAGTCGCAATGAAAGTCCTCAAACAAATATTCTAGATTCCGCTTTATATCGGTACTCCTGATTTTCCAAGCCCCAACAACGTTTACAGCCTGAAATAATTTTATGCAAATCCTAAACATCCAGAAATCTGAATGATGATTTCAATGAATTGTAGAATAAATCTGAAAGAGAAAGTGGCAATTTGTCTCTTTAAAAATCAGGATGTATCATTAGCAAGAAAAAGATGAAAATAATCCTGATCTAGAATAACTTACTTATATCTTTAGATAATCATTTGACATAGTTTAAAAAGTAAAATATTTCATCATCAGAATTACCAATAATCTTATTTGGGTAGATCGTATAAAAAGTATTACTGATAAAGATTTATCTACAACCTTAAAATTACCATTGAAATGTATTCTAAGTTTTATATCAGCTAAAATAAATAAATCTATGTAGTTGTTATCAGGAGAATCATCACAAACCTAGTATATGCTGATTAATCGATGTCATTGAAAATATAAACACTCTACTAAATAAAATATTTAGAAGAATGATTAGCTTTCCTAATTATATTCGCTATTTAATTGCTATGAAAGCGAAACAATTGACAAAATCACATATTGCAAAATTAAATACAATATTTTTTTAAAGATGCATCCAAGTGTTTAACTGAAAATACTTCTTATCATTGGAATCCTGTTATGTGATATTAAAATCAAACTAATTGTTGATCTTTTTTTTTAAAAAAAAAAAAAAAAAAAAAAAAAAAAAAAAACTAAATGTGTTTTTGTGAAACTTTGAACAAGTATTTGATATTAATTTTATAATTAATATTAGTAGACTAAGCAAAACTTAAAATAATTAAAAAAATATACAATTTTCACTTAATGTAAATAATTGAAGAATATTTATCTCAGAACAGAGTAGAGTGTGTGTATATGTCAATGCATATAATCAAATTAGTAATAAAGACTGTTGAGGAAAAATTTCACAACATAGAAAAATGTATCTATTTTATTTAATAATTCTGATGTTATTTAAAGACTTTAGTAGTAATAATTTTAGCGTACACCTCGGTGACATCTGAGAGGTACTGGAACATTTTCATTGAATTTTTATCATTTAAGATATATATATATATATATATATATATATATATAGATCGAACAGTTCATATGAAGTTATTTCAAAATATCATATTATCATCTGTCCTATTTCTAAAAGTGGAATCAAAGTGGATCTTTCTTTCTTTTGTAAACGAAATCTTGATCACCCGCGACAATGAACTTGTCCGCCCAATTCCTTTTTTCCAACCATTTGCGTCCAGTATTTACTTCGCCTGCCGTGTGATGAGAGGTCACGCACCCAGAAGATGAAGAGGGAATAACTTAAATTTCCTCTGCTTGATCAGGTAAGGAAATACAAGTAATTAGCATCCGATTATTGATACATATTTAAAAGCGGAGTTTTGTTCATTAAATTTTTCATTGATAACAAGGTTTTTAAAAAAATATGCTTTAATGAGAAGTTTATTACTTATAGTACATGAACTTATGTTTAGTAGATATCCTAAATTTAGGTTTAAAATCTTCCTCTTTAGAATATTTAATCCATAAGAGATTTATATAGGTTATCCCCGAACGTTTCTACTTTTAAAGCTTTAAATAAAATAAAACATTTTTATTTTAAATTAATCATGTGTTTAGAGAAATATCATTTCCTTTTTTAGATATTTTTGTATTAGATAATTCTAAATTAGAAAACTATTTTTGTATAAGTTCTTATACAAATTTTCTTCATCACATTATGAAGCTTATTAAAAGTTCCCGTTTTCCCGTTATGTAATCTTTATAAATATTAATTGTTGTTTTGAAAAATACTTTTGGGATATATAACCGATGAAATTATCTTCCCCAAATTACGAGAGATCTAAGACCTCCGTTTTAAATTTAAAAATACAAATCAATCCATATACTTTTTTTGAGTGCTTTGAAATATATCCTTTGCTTTACTAAATAACTGATTATTGTAAAATGTTCGATGCAGTTTTCGTCAACAAATTACGAAATGTTTTAAAAGTTTTCATTTCTCAACTTTAAAATATTATGCCACTCATCTATTTTTCATTTTTTAAATTTATTGTTTGCGTTCAATTCAATTGAGTAGCTAAAAATTTCGTTAGTTTTTCCTCACATTTTAAAATTGTCGAGATAAAAAGTGTCACATCTTTGTGTCAAAGTGTCAAAAAAGTGTCAAAGTTGTAAATTTTCAATGTTATAAATATATATATATATATATATATATATATATATATATATATATACTTCATTTCATTCAAGAAGTGTCCTAAATAGGCAAATATATAATATTTTGGCTATTACATACACCAACTCAATCTTTGGTAAACAATTATATTCTCAAAAACGTGTAAGCATTTTAGATTTATTTTTCAGATTCTTTGTTTTTAAATATTTCCTCATTTTTAATACATTTTATCAATACAATTCCTAAACAATGGATAAAAACATTTAATGAGCAACAGGGTCGAAAATTGTATTTTAAACGTGTTGCTTTTTTATCTTTAGAAATTTGTTGTTTGCTAATGTTTCTATTGATTAATTAAAACTTTCATTTACTTTTTTCATCGCTTTAAAAATGTCGAATAAAAAAGTGTACGTATCATTTAATTTTTATTTCGTAATGTGCTTTACATCTTATTCAGAGGATCACTTTTAGAAACATATTTTTAAAAATATTGACAAATGACGTGTGGGCGGGGAAAAGAGAGATACTAATGATTCTCGAAGTTGAATATCTATTATATTAATATTGTCGGCAAAAAATACTTGGTGAACTTCGTTTTATTGAAGGAGTGTTACAAGTAAACAAAATAATAGTGCAGACAACTACACATACAATTTTACCCTATGAAAACCCATCATGTTTATTATAATATGAGAATCTCTCTAGATTATTTAGATACATGATTTTAGAGCATACCCTTTATATTTTATCAAAATACTTCTCAAATAATGGATTGAACTTACAGTGACTACCGTATACAAGAATGCTTAATATGAGAGCCGCTTCATAAAATGACATTAAAATTTTCGACTCAGGAAAAAAAAAACTCTTATATCAATAAAATTAATTATATTTTATTTTTAAATATTACATATGATTAATACACTTTTTTATAAATAAGCAAAAGTAATTATCTTAAGTTTACATAAAGAAACTACATGAATCTTACTGCACTATATCAAATTTATCAACAATTCCTTTATTTTTGTCACGAAAAATAAAAATAAATAAAAACAAATGATAGCTATGTTATTCAAAATTATCAATAAAAAAGATAATTGTGCGCATAAAAATTTGTCTTCAATGAATGTATACATTATAAAGTATCTCAAATGATTTACAAGTTTTGTGAAAATTCTAACAAAACTATTTTAGGGAAATTGTGAATTCTACATTGCCGCTAATTAGAATTTCGACACCATGAAGGCAGGAAAAAATATTGATTATACATAAACAGCAAAGCATAATGGCATAATTAAGTTTACAAACAATTTGAAAGTTTACAGGGATGCGAAATTAATAGAAATAATTGTTGTCTCCCTTGCCGCTAAAACAAATCTTAATCGATTAAGCGTAGAATCGAGCTGATTTTGTATGGCATTGGAAAGGCTGGATTTGGATGACAGAAACAGACAACTCATTTCCTGTTGCTTCAAATTAAAGCCATACTTCAATAACCGCAGTGGATAGAGGTCCAATTTCCTAGCAACGTGTCCACTTGCATTATCTTTTTAAAATGCATCATTTCACAAGCCTCAGAACTTGAGAATATCTGTTAGTCTTACAGTGTAAGCAATACATCGATCATCATTCAAATTCTAATTCATCCAACAGCCTTGCATCTGGTTTCCCACACCAGGTGCAGGGCTCTTGTGACGATATCGAATGCAACCACGTGATGAGCATTCTCCTCCTAGTCATCAAACATAAATAAGGCCATCAGGGTGCTGCATACAGTACCAGGACTCGTCTGAAAAGACATCATCTACCTCTTATGCTGCATTGTCTTGGGAAGACATTGTAATTATCACCGTATGATCTGAGAGTGCGTGGCTTTACAAACGTCATCGCATTCTACAAGAAGCTGTTAGAGGAGCTGTAAACAAGCTTATTTACAAATTAACGATACGTGATATGGTTATACTTCTCGGTTTTGCAAGACAGTCCTCACAATATGTTTTTCCTCCTGGACGTTTGATAAGGGAAGGCATTATATACTGCATGCTGCATTAAGAATGACTCTCAATAATCAATCAAAACCATATTCGCAATCACTTTCAACCAGTGTCAGTGGCATTGTAATTGAACAATAATCCACATTTTCGGTAGGCAATGAGGGGTCAAGAATATCAGATTCCGACACTTACTGATAAATACTTCTTCAAATTTGAGGTATACCATGATAATCTGATAAAATTACAAAGAGGTTTTTGGATAAGAAATCCCCCGCAAAACTTTTTTTCGTATGCAATACTGTGGAAGTCGTTCTTTCTTTAGGCAGAGAATTAGAAAATTGTCTCTAAATATTAGTTTGACATATGTTTAATTTTATTGCATCTATTTTTGGTTAATTATTTCTGCAGATTCATGTGTCAAAGAGTCATATATTGTGATGCACTATCCTCAATAAATTTTACGCAACAAAATAGGATAGATAAAAATGTTTAACTTTTAAGGAATCTTATATCTTTAATACAAAATCATGAATAGGTTTTAAATGTGCACGAGGGCCTTTATTATGAGAGCTTTTTCAGATTTATTGAATTTTTCCTTGATTACATTACCTAAAAATATGGCATTATACTTACGTTTGCCTATTTTTGAAGTCAGAAACTATTGAACATAGCTGACCACCTCCTAACTTTAAACAAAATTCTAACAACTTGGTCAAACTGTGGGTGCTATTCTCATTTACAAATTTCCGCACCAAATCAAAAAATGAATAAATACAAGAAAATTTAATGTAAATAGGTCCCTCCATAATGATTGTTTTGGCTGATGTTAAATATCCGATTAATCATTTTGGATATTAGGACGAGGCTTATTAATTCTTGACGATCGTAGTCCCAGAGTTAACAGAGTAAGTTTCTTGATTCGACCCCAACCATTGCTGAATAAAGGGAAAAAGATGTTGCGATGCCTTCTTGATGTTGATCTGTCTTCTGCATGCATATCTATCGGTATGAATGCTTGGGGATTTTTAGGTCTTCTCTATTGTGACTCATGAATACAGTCCACTAACTAAAAATGCTTTCTTAGTCAAATACATTGGGTATATGTTTAAAAATCCTTACAATAGCTTAAAACTGTAAGCTATTGTAAGATTGCCTACTATGCACGATGACAATATTGTTGCTACAGTGTATATTGAATTCCGGTAGTATTGCTTGTAAAGAAGTCACGTCTTATTCACATCTTTCAGTGCAGTATTCGGCTTCAATATTTAACTGATGAACTATTAAATGCATAATCGTTCAATCCTACAACTAGAGTGAAACACGCCATTAGACAACGGAATTTATTTTGAAATCTGAAATAATTTCTTGTGATCTTAAAAAGCAAATTTTATTCTTGATTTTTCTAGTGATAACTGTTTTTCGGAAATTTCCTTTCAAAACAAAAATAAATTTTAGAATTTCCACTCCACTGAGTAATAGAACTTTCATTTCTAGAATGTTTCCAAAAACACTTATTTTTTTAATCTATCACTCAGAAACATTATAAATGGCTAATCAAGAAGGAAGCATGGGATTTAAATGAAATTTAATACATATTATGATACAGGTGAAAAATTCACTTGATCCCAATATCAAAGGAATTAAACAAATACAATGCAACCACAATAGCGCACGTCTGACCGCCTCCTGCTGCTATACATGCCGCCACACGGTCCGGCATCGAGTTGAATAGAGTCCTGATGCTATCCTGCTGATACAATGCTATGAGTCCTGACAGATAAGCCTACAAATTTTGAACAGCTACTTCAAAGTCGTACAAAATGACAAGATGGAATCTGGCGTTTCAGTTGGTTCCAAACATGCTCTATCGTGGAAAAGTCAGGAGAGCAGCCCGACCATGGAAGAGTCTAACCATGACGTGGGAAGTCTTGAACAATTCGAGATGTATCCTGTCGAGAATTATCTTGCTGGAAAATTGTCTCTGGAAGATTATATAGGGAAGATCCCACTTGGGGTCAAAAAATATAAACATGACGCGGGTCCTTTAAAGGTGTTCCACGTTCCACATCTAGAATAAATCAGCTATCATAGGCTATGCCCCCCCCCAGACCAATATGCCTGATGTACGGGCAATGGGTTGCGCAACAGCGTAGGTGGCAGTGTACTGTTCATCTGGGTGACTTCACATCCGTTCACAGTTATCATCTGCCTCCAAAACGAACTGGGATTCATTACTAAACACATTTTGCCAGTCTGGGGCATTCTTTGTCGCTTTGAGCTTGACACCACTGTAGACGGAGTCGCCGATGTCATGGTGATAAATGCAATTCACGAAACGAGCACTTGGATCAAAGATTTGCTTCCACAGGTATATAGAAATGGATTGTGGAATAACTAGGATCCCTTCACCTGCGTTCATCGTGGAACGAATCACTATGGGATTCATGAGCGCTTGCCAAATGGTCCTTCGATTCTTTCGTCTTTCTAATCGTCACATGTGGATATCATCTCGTGTCCACTGCTCCCAAAATGTTCTGACGACAAACTCCAAGCGATTGACTTGTCGACCAGACTGAAGTTTTCAAGCCGATGATGACGCCCCTCTCAAACTGGCTTTAAATGTTTTGTCACATGCCTCCCTGGCATTCTTCGCTTACTATAAAGTCCTCCTAGCGACGGCATGTGATCATTACTTTTCTAAATCTTCTACTCTGCGCCGGTTTATATAGGGCCCACGGTAAAACTATATTTATGGTGCCCCCTAGGCAAACATGGTCCTTTTTGTTTGACTATCAATTTTATTGGCAATTTTTGTTGGCACATAACAATCAATTGCTCTGTTGCAATCAGAATACGATTGGGTTTTACCCAGTTTGGCGATGATTCGCTATCACAACTTGACGAGAATCAAAGGGGCACCCTAAAGTATAGTCTAACCAGGGCCCACATTTTGATTTCAGAGCCACTTCCGAGTGTGTGTGCTTATGCGCAATAGTACCAAACTTAGATCATTTGAGAAATCTGTAAGCTCAGATATCAATCTATTCATCAGACCGTGACCAAAATCACGAGGCGTTTGGCTATATTTAGCAGCTTTAGCCAGCAGAAATTGGTAAGTGGAAAGGTATTGGAAAAGCATAAATACAATTAATCGCCTCATAATTAATGCAACTTTCTGCTACATACAGCTACCTGCCTCATAATTTTGAACATCAGAATAGTGACTAACTCAACATTTGAACTGGCACTACTTTCTTTATGCCATATTAATTAGGGACAATGGATCTTACAAAACTTTTGAACTATATAAAACTTCTCAACAAGATGGTCTTTGATTGGGTAATGTATTGAACTCATTATTTTCGAGATACGAGAATGTTGCATTTTTCTAATATGCTAAAGTACTTTTTTATCAATATTTTAAATGAATTAAGAAAAATATCATGGATTAGTGCATGTGATCAATCTGACACCATGATTCGGTTTACAGTTATGTCTATTTTCATAGAAGTAGTTAAACAATAATTTATTCTTCTAACTTGATTGAATAGTTGTTTTTCGCGATTGTTTTTCACTACTTTATTTTCTGATGTTTTCAAATAAAATACTTTGAAAAAAATTGTTAATTTTTCTTCAGTTCCCACAAATCTATTAGTTTTTCTCATTTATTTTAGATTAAAAAATACATGTATTCTTAAAAAATAATAATCAAACAAATTTTTTCTGAGAAATATTTTTGCAACTCATACTTGTAAAATGAAATGTATCTCATTTAATGTAGCCAATTTGGCACATATTTTATTATTCATATAAAAGGAATAATAAAAATTCCTTCCACTGGTTTCACTTCATAACATAATTATTTTTTATTGCTGACAGAGAGATGTTTTATAGTTTTTCTATAATACTACTCGATGGATTTTATCTCCCGATGGATCTATCTATGACATCAATTATTTTAGGTAAGCGAAATACAAAATGCAGCTTAATTTTGTTTCAAATTCTAATAGAAAAACACAAAATTTTCCTAATGATTAATAAATCTCTATGGTAGGCATATTCCCGTAAATAACTTCACAGTGGGTGCATTAGTATTTATTTACTTGTTCGATCGATTCCCAATTAGCCATAAGGAGTCTAATAATTAGAGAAGCCAAAGAAAAAGAGGCAATTAAGTAGGCCTTAAAAGAAAACATTTGTTCGGAAGCCCTAAGTCAGTGATTACTGATCTAAAAACCTTCAATTCTGTTTCTATGGGAACGGGTAGTAAAAGAAACAAAAAAGCCTTTGAGGTTACAGATTTGTAAACATTGTTGATTAATGGTACTTTTTTAGTGGCATACTTTATTATATTGTGAACGGATAACATTAATCAGTGATAAAATCAGCAATTTTTTTTTAAAAAAATGTTTTGAAAATATATATGAATACTCTAAAAACATGAGCAAATTAAATTTTCCGTTTAAATTTTTGTCCTGTTTGCCAAAATGAAATCATATTCGATGAAGTAAGGAATATTTCCCTAAGTTTTCTACAAAATTATCTCTATATTATTTAAAAACCATTAGTAGTGAATAATTCCGTTATATATCAGAATAAGGCCAATTTTAAAAAGGATATTTAAATTTAAAAAGAAAAGCAATGGAATTGTCCTCTGCAGTATCAATTTCTTTTATTTTTAATGGGTAAAGAATAATTTTCATTAAGTTGGCAAATCAACTAAAAGTTCACTTATAATATTGCATCAGAATAATCGATAACGATTAATATTACTAATATTAAAATAAAACCACAAGCATGAATACGTATATAAGAAAATGTTAACTTAGAAATGAGAATATGAAATTTCCTCCCTAGAATCAGTTTCACTTCGATAAGAAGACAACTGAGGTTGTGGTGATAGTTAATATGCTTTCTGTACTTTTTTGTGGATTTCAAAAGGTCTGATAGAACCTTTTGAAATCCACGAAAATTAAATGCATAAATAGAAATGTTTTTCACCACCAGTCTCTATACTGTGCAATTCTAATTTTTTTTTCTCTTCCTCTCAGTATGCAAACGATTAATACAAATTCATGAACTGTGAATAATTTCACAAGATGAATCATAAGTCATGTTTATTTACAATTTTCCTCTAGAAAGTAAGCATACTTTTTCGTCATCTGCAAGTATCTAATTTTAGGAAAATTTAAATTCTGATTGTATAAAAGTAAGAAAACGATTATGAATAAAAGAGTTGAAATAAAAGATATTTTTTTCTGTCCATTTTTACTAAATTTATTATTTTATTTTTTTCTCTTATTAAATTTCATAAAACTATATTATTTTAAATATCTAGGCCCCTTATTCAATTTCTTTAAAAGTTTTACTATAATATATTAAACGGCTCTGATAAAAACATCATTCAATTGCGCAGATAATATAGTAATTCTAGTTTATTTAGTTTTATAGTCAGTTTCTTTTCTTTTTATTTCTAATGGCGGGCACCCGTGAGCAAGTAAGTAAGTACATTAGCCTATTTGCCGCAACAAAGCCGGAAACTGCTACTCATTTTATCGTTACCCGGTGAGCACCTGTGAATTAAGTCACGGAGATACGAGTAGCATCGCCCACGCCACACCACCACAAACCCGTTTATTGGGCGGGCCATATTCGTACATTATCTGAGGAAAAGACAAGAAACACTGAGAGAGAAAGTACATCCATGCCCGAGCCGGGATTCGAACCCAGGTCCTCCCCATCCGTAGTCAGTTACGCTAACCACTAGACAGGTTGGGCGGCTAATGTCAGTTTCTTAATGTTTCGATTAATGTCTTCATTATATCTAAAATTTATCAATCCTTACACACATCCTTCTGGACTTTTCATAGATGATGGCCAATATTCAAGTACCGCACAGGAATTTTTCAAGGATCCTGATAAATGTGTATGATGATAGATCTATCTCTCGATATTCAATATTTACACAAAAATTGCATTTCAAATTATAAGCATTAGGTTTCTGTTTTCATATACTTCAACACGGGAAAAGGAAGCATGCCTATCTCGACACTTAAATCAGTAACAGCTTAATAAATAGCATCTTAAACCTTCGGCCAAGCGTTTTGCATAAAAATATTGTGAAAGTCAAACAATTAACTGGAACTAGAACTTTTGATTTCGTTATCTTCCAGAAGTAAGGACACTGAGACCGGATGGAATAGTCGTGTCGGAATAAGAAGAACGGTTGTTTGATTACTTGGGGTAGCGGATGTCCTGCTCACGCGGTTGTTGTATAATTAAATGTCTTAAAAACGTGGATAAATGTTTGAATTCATGTTTGTGTGTTACTGTGTAATTAATGTATGGTGTACCAATAATTTGTTTTGTGTTATTCAACTATTCTGGAGACGACAGGATCGTGAGAACATCACAAATATATTCAGTTTTCTGTGGACTCTTTATATTTCGAATGATAGATCTTACTGGCAAAGAAAAAATAAAGTAAGCTATACATGTGAATTAACTTAGGGCTTTCCTTTCTGAAGAGTAGAATATTAATTTTGATAGGAAAGCCGAAAGCCTTTTATAGACGAAAACTTTTTCAAAGCATTCGAATAACCCTATTGTCTGCTGGAAAGGTATTTTACAAATAAGAGCTTTATTTTCTTACATATTATAAGTATACATTATATGCATTAAAATCTTTATTTCCTTAATAAATTTACATGAAATGATTATAAACAACGTTTAAATTTTGGTAATTAATAAATTTACTCTAATATGACTTTTAACAATAATAAAGTATTTACACTTAATGAGCAAAAACAATTACTAATTAATTAAGTACAATAATGAAAATCTGGAAAACTTCTTGATTTTCATTAATGTGCTACCACTCTAACAAATGTGCATACAGAAAACAATGTATTACTTCCATTTTATTAATAATGAATATGATCGTATTTAGGACTTTTTATTACAAAGAGAGCAGTCCACTATAACGTCATGGTAAGAACGCGCTGATTTACGTTTAATATCACATGATGGATAATCTAACTATTGAAACCTATTTCTAGACTTTAATCAATCATCGGGTTGTGTTTCCCGGAAGATATTTTCATAGATGATTGCATTCAAGCGTCTGATGAAAGGAAATTTGGAAAACCTTAAGTTCTCATCCCGATCAATATGCAACTTGAAAGCAGAATATTATAGATATCGAATTGTTCAACAGAGGCTAAGACCGAATTCGTGAACTTTCCCTCGTAAGACCGCGGTCTCATTATTACAGGGTCATAGGAACAAATTCGTCAAAGCTTAAAATCTAAAAGTCATTTTAAGACTTATTATAATTCCTTATTTATTATACATTTTTGTTAAGGAGTTTTTCATATGCAGTGAGCCCTGTTCAAATGATACACACAAGGAAACTCAGAGAATTCCCAAGCATTCACCAGTACAAAAACGTATACAGAAAAACAATATTTACGTGTGATATTCTTACGTTTATTGCCAAAATTATATTTCTAGGAAACTCTTTTGTTAAATAGATTTTGCAAAAAAATTCCACGTTATATATTTATGAGTGTCATGAAATGTAATAAAAATATTAACTTGAGTATTTTTTCATTTTTTGCTCCGATGATAGTATTGTTAATAGTAAATTTGCATAAAAAACAATAATAGTTATTTCCAGAACAATGTTTAAGCTTTAGTAGTCAGTAAACTTATTCGAATTAGTTAGTAATATATTTTGGCGTTTTATGAATAAAATTATATTTGCCTTTAACTAAATTCAGAATTTTAAGAAATGAGAGGGAGATTAAAAAATAATCATTTTTATTTCTTCCTATATTCTTTTTTATAATCAATAACGCTTAAAAGAAAGAGACGTGCTTTACGCTTCAAAATAAATAAATTCTATTGCTATAAATTGTACTAAAATGAACGTGATTCGGAGCAAATTAAAATTTTAGAAATGAAGGTTTTTCGAAGAATAAAAGATAATTGCTTTTAAAGAAAGCTCTATTTTATTTTTCGGTTCAAATCGGTTGGTTGAATGGTGATTTCTGAAACTTTTATCATTAAATAATGATGGTTTCTCCATGATTATTGTTGAGATAATATGTTTCCAATTGCCTTTCATTACTGACTGAAGCCGCATAACACAACCATCGTTATTTTAAACCATGGTAAAGTCATGAAGTCTATACCGAAATTGGGTACCACCATTTTATGCCAAGCTACCAACGGAAACATATCGGAATCTCCAAAACTTGTAATATGCATAAGCTCTGCTTGCATGACAGTGTTTGTTTGTGTAAAGTATTAAACCCGCTACTTTTCGGAGACGAAAGAATCACTCTTCTCAATCTAGTTACAGTTAAAAAAAATGGCTTGTTGTAATTTTTGTTTAGAAATTTCAGATAAGTTACTTTTTATGCTTCAGGCTGCCCCATTTTTGTTGATAGATGCTACTAAATATAATGCCATAAATAGATAGACTCCAATCTATCGCTTCGCAACTTTGAACCATAGTAGAATGCTCGACCCTGAACGACACATTCTTCTTGATCGCATGCTATATTAGCAAAAGTAAATTGGAGGATATTAATATTTCAATTTTCTCAGCAAGTGGTGCTTAAGTAGGTAAGAATGGAGCTTTCTATACTTTGGATATAAGAACAGTGTCTTTGTCCATTATACACTAGACTGGAATTGGTAAGTTTTTGTGAAATATCTAATATCGAAAGAAAAATTGCCAAGTGCAGTTTTAAATAAAATATTGTGAGTAAATTTGATCTAAATCAAAAGCAAAATATCATTAGTTAATTTCTACAATTTGTTTTTAAAAAATAGCAGTGATTTATTTTCATTATTAAAAAATTGTAATGGTTTATTTTCAATAACATTATTGATTTAATTAATATTTTAGCTCAAATTTGAATACTTTAATCACATTTTTTAGGTTGGGGACGATATGCCAGTTGAAATTTTGAAAATAGCGATTCTTCCAACCGAGCCTTTTATAGTCGACATAAAACCTAATGGTGCAATTGTCGTCATCGATGGCTTTGAGACTGAATTATTAGACATGATAATCAGGGGACTTCAAATGGAGTATCAGCTACTACTGCCTAGAGAGAATACATGGGGAGCAGAGAATGACGATGGAAACTGGACAGGACTAGTTGGAACATTACAACGTAAAGAGGCAGATATTGCTATCGGTTCCATGTTCATATCTGATGCCAGAAGATCTGTTATAGACTTTAGTGCTCCTTACACTTGGTATGATATCACGTTCTCAACGAAAAAGACTGCCAACTTGCCCAAAGCTGAAGCATTTTTTTATCCTTTTTCGAATATACTGTGGATATATTTCTTCGTCGCTTTTGTGTCGTTCATGCTGTTCCTGAGAGTTTATCCCACAAACAAGAACTCACTTTCCAAAGACTTTCTGGATGTCACTGGAATTTTGCTAAGGCAACCAGCTTGTATCAGAGAACAAAAACTGGATTCGAGACTGGTGTTCATGTCCTGGAATCTTTATTCTTTTTTTATTTCTTATTTTTACACCAGCTTTCTTCTGTCCTTTCTGACCTTGCCCATGAAAGAACATGGAATCCGCAGCGTGGCGGAACTTTCGAAAGCTGTATCACAAGGGAAGTACAGGTGCGCGATACAGAAAGGTTCCAGTATCGCAGGGACACTGTACAAGAGTACGAGGGAAGAGGAGAGAGTACTTGGACGTTTTATGGTGGACAACGAAATGTATCTAGACTTTCGTATTTCTGTTGTGGAGAAGTACTTGGAAGATGGAAAATCCGCTTTAATTTCTTCCAGAGAGATTTTTCAACTTCTATTCCAAGACAAGTTCTACATTTCGGATGATACTTTTTATTCACATCCATCAGCCATTGCGATGAGAAAAGATTTTCGCTACAAGGAAGAGTTAAATAAAATTTTGAAAATAACTAATGGAGCTGGCATCTATATGAAGTGCTTCAAACAATATATATTCCGGAAGAAATTAAAAACGGCAAAAATGCAAGTGTATGCAGAAAGTGTAAAACATCTTTCTCTTAATGATTTATATGGAATTTTTGTAGTCCTAGGGTTGGGAAATATTTTGGCATTTTTCATTTGCATGATGGAACGACTCGTGTTTAGGTTAAAGCAAGACAGTGTTGATTCAACTATTGTTAAGAAAAAATGAAACAAGAGAGCATTAAAAAAGTATTAGCAATAGTTTATATTTACTCATATTAGAAATTTAAATAAATAGTAAGAATGTAAAATTCTCCGGAATTGTGGGGATTATTTAGGAAATAAATGCCAATCACATTTCGTTTAACAAATTATTTTTCTTCATATATATGAAACAAAGTGAAGTAAACTGCATAACTGAAATTCAAAAAATATTAACACCTAGAACGATAGTTAATTAACAATGTTTCGTGCAGTGTAAAACAAAAATACTAATCAAAATAATAAAAACTAGGAATTAGTATTTAATAAAAAAATATCAAGATTTATTTCTCTTGATTCTCTGAATAAATGTTGACATTCATGTTTCGCTTGTTATAAATTCATAATTAGAAACAAAGAAAAAAAGTTATTTTCTCGAATATTAATTTTCAAAGTTATTCTAAACTGTTACTAAATATACTAAATTGCTTTCTTTATATACATGGAAAATTATGTTCTTATTAATCAGCAGAAAATTTTTTTAGTGTATACCTTAAAAATAAACTATTGAAAAGTACTTAAATATGAATAGCGATGCTCTTTCTAAAAACTTGAGAAAAGTAATTTATTTTTTTATAATGGATTCTCAAGAATCTAACTGTAACAAACTTTTTTGATTTAGTTTAAAAAAATGTTTGATTTAAAAACTTAAAAAATTGTCCATATCATCTAAAAAATTTCATAATTCCCAGGAATTTTCAATACTTCCGTAGGAATAAACCCGATATTTTCCCACCTTTTTAACACATAAATAGTATTTTATGGATATTTATATAAATAGAAACATTTGAAAATATAATGGAATTGAAATTTTACTATTCTTGTGAAAGTAAAATTATTAAAAATTGACAATGTCTATTCTAAACAATGTTTATTAAAATGGTAATGAGTTCATAACAAAAAATATCCATATTTTAACACTCCTTACTTAAAATTCTGTATAAATAATGTTCTATGCAATATTTTTGCTTCTACAGCACCCCCAACAATCTTGTTTTCTAGAAATATTGCTATTTGATTTCTTTATTAGATATTAACTACCAGTTTTTCTAAATTTTTAAAATCTCCTATAGACGAAATCTTGCCTTTCTTGATTGTAAAATTATACAGATATCATAAATTTCCTATGAACAGAAAGAAATTTGAATATCCAATATCAAGTAGTTGAAATCATGTAAGGATATTATGAGTTCTAAGGCAGATGAAGACTTCATATCAAGCGAACATTAAGCTTTTAACATAGTTGTTTGATCCCCCTATTAACTTTTCGATTTTCTTGGTATGTTTCTATGCTAAAACACGTATTCTACCTCTACAGCATGTTGGTTTGATCCCTTGATATAATGTACCACCATATTAAGACTTATTATGTCAATATATGTAACGATCAATAAACTACAATAAAGTAAATATAGTCCAATAAAGTTCTCAAATTTTTCAAGTGCATCCCGTACAAAAATGTTCTTTTAGATTCAAATCCTGGATGTTATTAAAAAAAAAAGAATTTTTTAATATAGGATCATCAAATTACACGGAACCAATAACGAAAGCAAAATATGCAAACGAAAATACAATAATGATTAGAAAAATAAATTAAAAGAAAAGATATTATAAGATTTATCAGATCTAAAAAATGCAATGGATAAGGTATGTAAAAAGAAATAAGTAATTTGATATGTAAAATAAAACGATGAGACAAAAATTATTCTAGAATAAAATTAGTAAGACCAAATTGAGATAGTTAATCCCCCCCCCCCCCAAAAAAAAAGAAAATCTGGAAAAAGAAGTTTTGGAAGAAAGTTTTGTGTGGCACTCCTCGATTATAGAGAAATCCAACCCCCCTCCATCAAGGATTATAGAAAGAAAGTAAATAACGATGCTCTATAATTTTCAAACATTTTTAAGTTTTAACTTCATAATTTTTAACAACAGAGTATCAGCCCATTTTCAGTTTACTACTAATTATTAGTTTTTATACACACTCGCAAGCATCAAGCATTCATGACACGTGATACACCACAGAATTCATCGCGGTACAGCAGTTACTTTGACTGTGGTTCACTTTGACATCAGCAGTAAGCAAATTATTCTCAATTTCCGAAGTACTAACTTCTTTGAGGTGAAAAATAATGGTCATTCATTGGAGAATAAATTACACATTTTATTCATCACAACTAATAAAGATATTGTTGCGCTCTGTAGGAATCGCAAACTGGACTGAGTATTCGTAATGATCAGACTAGTCCATTCAACAGTGATTTAAAAGCATACATCGACATTCCAAAACATTTTAACACACTTCCCCAAAGTCTTACATTACAGCATTAAACAAGGAAGCTGTTAAGAGCTCAAGTTAATCTAATATCCACTCTTGGAAAGGAGATTAATTAAAATTAACATTCATATAGTTGATGGACACGCTTTATTTTCCACTAACTCAAAAGTATTTGGTGAAGTTCTAAAATATTTTTGTGCAAATCGTTAACATTTGGATGCATGCTCTAAAACAATCAACTACCATAAGCCTCCAGCTTACATATTTTCGCAGAAAGACATCTTTTAATTTCATTTTTCAATCTAATTTTATTCGGGATTTAGAATGATATATATACATTTTTTCAACCTTTTAGACTATTCTAGAAAAAAATCTCAAAATATGCACTTGAAATTCTTTCCAAAATGAGCATTATGTGCTAGATTTAGTAAACCCATGTGTTTCTTCTTTTTCTAACATTGAGATATATTTAGACACAACGAAACATCTCTTGTTTTTTTGAGAGAGTAAACTATTTAGTAAAAATATCTGCAAAATTTCCGAATATTGACGATTAACACCTTTCACAATTTTAGCCACCCAGCTATTTTTTTCGCCGTTACAAAAGAAAAACGAAAATGTATCGAATTTTCTGTTTGTTGTCTTCCATTTTTAAAACCTTGTACTCGTAACTGAATTAATCAAGCAAAAAACCGCAAGAGGATATTTTAGTGTCAAATGTGACCTTTCCAACGAGCATAAATCTGAAATTGTTTGATAGATACCTCACGAGATATCAATCACTACAGACGTCTACCGAAAAAATAATGGATTACTTTTTTCCCAAACTAATATTTTAATTCTTGTGGAAGCTCCTTCACAATAGTAATTATAAAAAGATAGTTATAACTATTTTACCCAATAAGAAAACGTGAAAAAAAGATCTAAGAGCATTGTTTAAGAGTAGCTAAAAGTTCTTGCGGAAGATAAGTTTGGATATAAGCAACCTTAGCCTTGAATAGGTTATAGTGCTTTGGAGGACGTTATTTGTTACATTTTATAAAGCCATAAATAATATTTCAACTAGTGCTACTATTGCTAAAATTAGAATTAATCGTAATCATGTAATTTATAACAAAATACTCAGATATGACAGTTAAAATTTCTTTTTCTATACGTTATGACAGTTAAAAAAATACGGCAGTTTATAAAATATGAGTTTCCATGAATAATTCCTATGAATCACTTTTTATATCTTTAACGATTTTTCTAAAAAATTTATTCTGAAATGTAATGTTAAAAGAGAATCCTTTTGAAAAATCTATCTTTTATTAATAACTAATTATCACCTGGAATTCTTATTCGATATTTTTATATCTCCGATGGTTCTGTTTCACATAACAAAGATTTTTTAGTCAGGAATAGTTGTAAATTAGCCACACTTTATATATATATAAAATAAGCTTAAGATTTCGATATTAAATCAATTCAATGGTCATTGAAAGAACTTCGAACAATGGGACCCACAGACTCAAGCAATTGTAGGCTTCATTACTGGGCACTATCATTTCAGGAAACACCTTCATACAATGGGACTTTTTAAACAGGAACCAATTTGTAGGAAATGCCAAGCAGGGATAGAATCAGCTCATCATATCCTATATGAGTGTGATGCTCTTGCCCTTACAAGATTCACTACTCTAAGTAATCCATATCCTAAAAAGTTACACCGAAACTCTATTGAGGGCCTATCAGACTTTATAAACAAAGTAGGTGACCCAAGACAATGGAACTAGGAAAAAATTGGGCTTGAAGTATGGTACAAAATGCAACAATGCAGAGGTGCCACATATCTGACAAGCTCAAGAAGAAGTAGAAGAAGAAGAATGGGACCCACATGATGACAACACAATCTTGCAAAAAAAAAAAAAAAAAAAAAAAAAAAAAAAGCATAGCTGAATTTTTTTGATTTGTGAAAAAGCAAAATTTTCTAACATGTCAAAGTTTATTAACAGTCTTTTCAGTGAAGTATAAAATTCCTAATGAGAGGTCATGCATAAGTACACGCCACACATCAATATTTGGGGAGTCTTTGTATCTCCATTTCATTCATTAAGTTTTTCAGATTCATCTTTAGCTCGAAAAACTTAATTTCTCTTTTATTCTTTATATTTACTTTGTGCATGGTTTCGGATAAAAACGTTATTTTTTGAAAATCGGTCTTAAAAAAAATGAAAAAAGAAATAAAAATTACTTTTTCACTTTGTTATTTGATGTACATCACCAGCTAGCCTCTGGAAAATTATAGAACCAATCAGATTAATCTCACTTTCTTTCCAATAGATGAGACGCAAAATAAATGCTATTGCATCGGATGATACTAATGGCTTAGAGATGAATTCCGCCGCATAATGTTTTTAGCAATAATATCGACATAAAGTTATAAAAAAGAAATTAATATACTTTCATGAAAAGGAAAACTATAGAGCATTAACTCTTCCCACCGTTATTGTAAAATTATTTACTTTTTACGTGCATCGAACAAAAATTACATTTTATAGTGTTCCAGTAAATATTCCTCAATTTTCTTTTTGTAAATAGGATAAAAGCGAAACCATGTTACTAGTAATTCATAGTTTATGAATAGTAAAAAACTGTGTATGTTATTGCTTTACTAAAATATTTGTTTTTTAATAATTCTAATCCCCTTAATTTAGATTGCTTTGGATGCAGTACCAGGCACTCTTGCTAAATCCATTTTGATTATAATTCAAATCTCCTGAACTTATAGTATGAATATCAAATTGTCTAATTATTTTCCTTTACAAGAGTTATATTAAAACAGCTTATTTATTGTAGGAACTCCTCTCAATGAAATGTTTACCGACAAATGCACTAAAGATACCATAGTAAAGATGCAAATAAAAAAGATGGCACAATCTAAAGAGCGTACAGAAAACGGATATTAACAGATTCCCATCCTTCAATAGTAATTTTCCACTTAATAAACAGTTATTCTATGAATAGAACTCAGACAGGATAAGTGTTGCAGTTTTGTCATGAAAGAAATTTTCTTTTTAACTGATGTTCATGACATAAGATTTTTTGTAATTGCATAATATATATATATATATATATATATATATATATATATATATATATATTACAACGATTACAAACCATCCAAAATATTTACATTTTCGTTAACCTATATTATGGATTACTAAATATATAAGGTTTAGTAATCCATCGAAGAAATGAAATATCCTTATGCTGTAACCATTCTTTTTCAACTAATTTCATTTGCATAGAACTAGAATTACATCCAGAACCAGGTTCTCTATCCAGATCATTCTAAATACATTTGTATTTAGAATGGTCTGGATAAAGAGTAATGTTCTTCGGACTAGAAGTTCCTAGTTTTGATCCCCAGCAATAGTTGAAGAATTCAAATAGCGCTTCGATTTTCTTTCATTTATGACTATCAGAGTGGGTGTTTCGAAGTTTTTAGCATTTTCTCACTATTTGCACATGAATATGGCTCACCATCTATGAAATGAGGTACATAGCGGATTTTTAATTGATTTAAAATAATTTTCAAATGATAAGTTATCCATTATGTGACGGCATGTTAAACATGAGAAGGTAATATTTATTTATTTTACAAATAACGATTTTTGTTATTCATTTTTCTATACACATTAGTAAATTTAAATTCCATTTATTCTTTTTCTTTAAAAATTTGCTTGTTATTTTTTCCGGTAGCTTTGTTGTCTAGGTTCTAAGAGCCTGTCCATCTAAATTACTTACGCACGCGTCAGTATATATCTCCGTATTTTCTGATCTCGATTGTTAAACGAAATTCAGATTACATTACATATTTATATGCATTTTTAAAAAAATATTATCAAATGCCGAAAAATAATATATTAAAAGTATATATACATATATTAGTAACATTTGGTATCATCAAACTTTATAACAATTTTTTTTTTCAAAAGGTAAATAAAAATTACTATGTATTTCTATTACAATTTGGTAATACCTATTTAAAGAAGCTTTCGATTCGGATTTTCAGTTGTTTCCTTGGAAATCAAGGTTCAACTAATTTGTTGACTCTACAAAAAAAAAAAAAAAAAAAAAAAAAAAGCACATTATTTTTTTGCCCTTGAGGTATATTCTTCTTTCGCAAATATACATTTATTCAATTCTATTTTTTATATCCACCCAAAGTGAAATCTCAAAAATTCATTCGCCGATAACAAAAGCACTTATTTGAAAAGAAATTTTTTTCTTTACTATGTCACGCTCATAGTTTTTTAGTAATGAACGGGGTAGAAATGAGAAAAAAGTCTTAACAAATGCATCATTTAAGAATCGATATATTTGTAAACAAAACATCATTGAAAATGAATGCTTAAATCGATTCCTTTCTATTTAGTTTATCTTCAGAGTGTTTTATAATGTTTCTTGCGTGGGTGTTCTTCATAGAATTCTAATGTAAAATAACTTTTTTTCTACATAATATATTCGACAATATTC
>JAPDSC010048527.1:20457-31110 GCA_026290005.1 Latrodectus geometricus
TGAGGGAGTGCAGACCAAGGCCTGTAAGTATACCTTGCAATAAAATAAATATTTTAAGTGGTAGTTAATAACAATTTTATTTAGTTAATATAATGTATATCTATACAAATTTTAGCATATGCAGATGATATTGACATAATTGGCAGAACCCGTAAATCTGTAAGTGAAGCTTTTTCCGCACTCGAATCGGCAGCTAAAAATATTAGACTAACAATAAACAAAGAAAAAACAAAGTTTATGGCAATAACACATAACAGACCTGATGTACAATTATTGTCAGTTGGGGTTTACAGCTTTGAAAATGTTAAACAGTTCAAATATCTAGGCTCAAAAATAACAAAAAATGATAATATTAAAATTGAAATTAGGAACAGATTAAATATGGCAAATAAATGTTATTACGGACTGGGAAATCACTTTAAATTAAAACACTTGGGCATAAAAACCAAATAGAAACTTTATAAAACTTTAGAAAAGTCAATAATTATGAATGGAAACGAATGTTAGGCTATGAACAAATCTGAAGAAAATAAGATATTAATATTTGAACGAAAAATACTAAGAAAGATATTTGGAGCGGTTAAAGAAAATGGAGTGTGGAGAATCCGTTAATCATGAACTATACTCTAAATTCGGAGAGTCAAATATTGTGAAATCTATAAAGATCTATCAATTTAAATGGTTGGAACACATTTATAGATACAATGATTTAAATCCAACAAAAAAGTTACATTTCAAAAAGTTGATGGAAAAAGGAAAAGGGATAGACCTAACACCAGATGAAACAGAAAACACTGAATGAAATTGGAGTCTACCGGTGGAGAAATTTGGCAGCGGCTGGTTCCCGATGGAAGACACTTTTAGAGACAGCCTTGGCCTGCAGAATGCTGTAGTGCTATAGAAAACAAATTAAAATTTTCAAAGACAATTAAATATTAATTATGGTAAACCAATATTTAATAAATAATCTTGGCCAGATCAATAACAATTATTTATCGTCATAAATTGAAAAGGATTAGAGAAGATCTATAAAACTCTGATTAAAATTTCATTATGTATTGTTTTGTTTCAAAATCGCCATAAATAAATAAAGATGATTTTTCATTAACTGGAATTGAGAAAATATCTTTGACAATCAAGTAAATAGTTCTAAGTATTGGATAATACTTTTACATAAAGTAGTTTCTGTATCATTCTTAAATCTTTTAATTCTTCCAACTGTAACAGTTCAACCATTTTAATTGTTAAAGGGTTTTTTTTATATTTCACAAAAGCATATGGACCCTTTTTTTAATTCGAGAATTAAGAATGAAAATCGCTAACCATCAAAATATTAATTTAATATTTCAGAAAACTTCCAAATGTATTTAGTTAAATTTAACTAAACTGAGATAATTCTTCACAATTAATACGTAGAGGCAATTTACAGTTTGAGAGATTTTCATAAAGGAAAAAAAATTATAAATATAAATAATAATAAATACGAAAGAATTTCTAATAATAAATGTAGCATGTTTACGAAGAAAACATTCGATTTGTTTTTGTGATGAAATAAACATTCATAATTTACAACTTTTATGTCATGAGCACCTGCTTCGAGCAAAACATTATTTTGATTATTCAAACACAAATTATTGATTATTTAAGCGAAGAATCTATTACAACTTTTTTCGTAAAAAAAAATAAAACAAATTATTCCTTTCAGGATTTATGAAATCTTCTATATTGAAAACACAACATAGAAAAAATGAAATATTGCTGTGATTCGAGATTAATCTTTTGTTAGTGCAACAAATAATTTATGATATTATTTATGAGTTTAGATTTTATATTTATTTTTTAAAACAACCCTTTTTTATCGTTATTGAATGGATAATGGAAGGTTTTCCATGCAATCATTCATTTTACTTTCAGAACAAAGCATCTACTTTAACCATAACCGACTTACTGAAGATAGCTTTAGATGTTGCGACCGGTTGCCAGTATTTAGAAGAAAATCATTTTATCCACAGGTAAGGCAATTTAATTCTTTCGTAAAACAATTACAAATTAGGTGTAGCAGCAGATTAGGAAATATTAGGTTGGGGAAAAAGTAATCCATTATTTTTTCGGTAGACGTCTGTAGTGATCGATATCTCGTGAGGTATCTATCAAACAATTTTAGATTTATACTCGTTGGAAAGGTGACATTTGACACTAAAATATCCTCTTGCGGTTTTTTTGTTTGATTCATTCAGTTACGAATACAAGATTTTAAAATGGAAGACAACAAACAGAAAATTCGATACATTTTCGTTTTTCTCTTGTAACGGCGAAAAAGATAGCCGGGTGGCTGAAATTGTGAAAGGTGTTTATTGTCCTATATAAGACTGTAACAACTAGTTACGTACAATTTTAGTTTCCTCGATTCCGTTTGGGTATTTTTGATGTTAGAGATGCACCTCGCATGTGGATACAGCATCGTCGAAAATGTCTTTAAAATATCAAAAATGATTGAAGTTAACCGCATGTCAGCAGTCGTAACGCGCAAGACCTAAAAATCTACATGGAAGCTGTTTTAAACCTTTTTACAAAGTGAATCCAAAAGAAGTTACATAAAGTTCACGTAAAAATAATGGATTTCTTTTTCCCCAAACTAATATAAATACAGCATTTTTAAGAAATATTATTCTTGAAACTGCTGTATTTATATTTACTTATCTTATTGAAGAAATTCTTATTACTTTTATTCCGTCATTTTAATTCACAAAATGTCTTATAATTTGGATTAAAAAGACTATCGTTAGCTAAATTTTGACTATTCAAAATGATCACATTTGTTCCAATTTTTTGGTTCATTATCAAACATTGTTCTTAAAAAGTGTTAAATAATTGCCATTACCGAAAAGATGGCATTTACGAAATTTACTTGTAAAAATTGCTGAGCTAAGAATAAACCCAGTTCATTAAAAAAACTTGGAAAAGCTTCAAAGCTGTTTAGAATTTATAATCTAGAATTACAGTGTAATTACGCATTTGTTAGCGGAGAAACGCTTACAATTCAAACCGATTAGTATAAAAAAGTGACTACAAAGATATGTCGAAATTTGGATACGTTCACTAATTTGCTTTAAACGGTGTTTCTAAAATCAACATGCTTTACTTTGAAACCAGAATACTCTACTAGCAGCTGACAGGGTTTAAACTGCTCTGAATGTTTTGTCTACGATTCAACGGGCTTTGAAAAAACTACTCTCCCCCTCCTCGTAGAGATGACATAACTCATCAACGATAAAGATAAGTCATCATGATAAAGATGGACAAGTAAAATCAAAATTGATAATCGCGGGGAATTTATTATTATAATTTTATAATATTTAGTATCATAATAGATTTTGCTAACTCTTAAAAATAGAATAAATGTTGAATTTGATATTCATTTATTGGATCCCTAAGTTTTTGTTTTAAATTAAAAATTTAACTTTTTTTTAACACCTATTAAAGATCAAATAATATAATTTATAAATCATTTCCATAAATTTCTTTACTGTGTGCAAAATGAAAATGTCACTGTCGTTTAAGGTATCCCCATACATTCATCTATAGTTTTAAGAAGATAGTGTGCAAAAAGAAAATTCTTTTAATAAAGGAATTAGTACAAATTTTTCTTGAGAGAGGGCACTCTCTGACTAAATTACAGAATTTTACGAAAATTTTCAATCTGATGATAGTCCAATATCCTAAAATTCCGGTTTTCTGTATTAATCTAGCATACTAGAAATCCCAAAAACGTAGTTAATTCAAAGAAGTATTTAAAAAATGATTTATTGTTTGCAATCAAATTAAAATGTGTTAAAAAGGAATTTAATCGAAATATATTTTAATATTAAATTAAAATTCATTAAAAATGAAATTAATGACAGTTAAAAGTATAATTATATAAATATAACTGTCTTATACTTCTAGGAATATTCTTTTAATTGCTAAATTCTGACTAAATGATTTTCATGGAAACTTTAAAATTATTCTCAAAATTATATGCACGGAATATATCAGGATAAATCTAAAACAATACTTTTTTAATATTATGGCTTTGGAATTCTTATTATGCTTAAAACTATGTTTAATTGCAGTGCAATTTATTCATATAAAAATTAATTTCTACTGCTCATTGCCACATCTTGTTGCTATGTGAGTAAATTTATCTCATTCTAATCTATCGTAACCAAACGTTTAATGCATTTTTTTGAGTAAATTCTCATAAATTGTTATAATAAATTTTGAAATATAAAACTTCAAAGCTCATAATTTCAGCAGATAATTAATAGTGTTTTTTGATGCTATTATTGACTGAATGCGTTTATCATTAAATTTATAATACTGATGAAAGCTCCTATATACACTACTAAGGCCCTTAACGCACCAGAGAATCAGTTTCTTTACGCTGTTTCCCGTAAACTCAACAAAGTGAAGCATCGCTTGCCCGAGCAGCAACTGAGAGGGTGACCACATTCTCCCTCACTGGTGTGCCAAATTAGGTTTGTCTTCATCTCCTGACTCAGGTTCAAAATGATGAGGCGTTTGGTGATAGATTTTTTGTGGGAAACATGCACAAGCATTTCTTAAAATGTATGTGTTAGTACTCACCACTTGCATACATCGCTTACCCGAGCAGCGACTGAGAGGGTGACCACATTCTCCCTCACTCGCGTGCCAAATTAGGTTTGTCTTCATCTCCTGACTTAGGTTCAAAATGATGAGGCGTTTGGTGATAGATTTTTTTGTGGGAAACATGCACAAGCATTTCTTAAAATGTATATGTTAGTACTCACTACTTGTATATATCACTTGCCCGAGAAGTGACTGAGAGGGTGACCACATTCATAGGCGTTTTTCTAGATAGAAAGATATTAAAAAATATTGCATTTTACTACAAATTCAGAGGTTTGCAAAATTTAACGTTTAAAATAATAAAAATAGAATAAATTCTCATGTATACATTTGAACTTTAATTTTAATTTTAACATGAAAAATAAATCATTATTCAATAGTAATGCACATTTTTGTTTGATAAGAATATATTTCCAAATATAAAAACATTTTAATTTCTATAAAAGGAAAATTAAAAAATATTCATATAATGCAGCATAAAAATTTGATAGAAACACATGGAAACGAGGGAAATGCGTTGATGACAATTAAAATAAAAATAAAGTATAAAACTATTCCCCTAACTAAAGAATAATTATTAAGTAAATATTTATTTCCTTAACTAAATATTTTTTCTTTAACTAAATATTAGCATATCAACGGAAATACGTTAATGACAATTAAAATGAAAATAAAATATTTAACTATTTGCTTAATTAAATATTTAATTAGAATAGAAGTATCCTGAATGTTAAATTTAAGAAAAAAATTCCCATTTATTTTAAATTTGATAAACAAATATTTTAATCAAGTTAATTTCTCAATTAAAAATTAAAATGGTATTGACTGAAAAAATGAAACTAGTAATTAGAGAAGAAATAAAATATTTAAAACAAATGTTTTTCTTGAAAAAAATTATAAAAGATCCATAAAAATTAATTAATGTCAATTTTAAAAACAGATGAATTAGAAATAAAAAGAGATATCAATGTTGAAATACTTGTGTTTAAAATTTCTCAATATTCCAGCGTTGTCTGGAATTTCGTTAATTCAGATACACTCTTAAAATGTTTGTTACTTTATTTAAAAATTTTAATAAACAAGCATTTTTCTACTTTAATAAACAAATCCTACCACGCAAAATTCTTTTGGGAAGGAGTGGGCGAAATGTATAAGACAATATTACATGTAATCAGTATTTGAAACATAAGTAACACGAAATAATGAATAAAAAAGGGATTATTTTTCCCAAAATAATTTGTTGAAAATACGCTTTAATGATATTTTGTTTTCCTTTTTGCTACACAAATTGCATTCGAATTTTTTAGAGAATAAAAACTGCAATATTTCTATAAATAATAATGAAATTATTTTTATAATAAATGAGACATTTTTATTATAATAAATTTATTAACAAAAAGTTCATATTTTTAGTAATGCATATATGAATAAAAATTTCATTAATTTACTCCCACACGTAAACCGAGTAAAAAACAAAATTAAATAATATTTATTAAGTGTGGAAAAAAACTCTTATTTTTAATTAATATTTTTAAGCATTACGTTTTATTCAATTTTAATCAAATATATGTTTGCTTAAAATATATTTACATAATAATGAGAATAAAAATTTAAATTCTTTCATATGTTTTAACAATAAAACTTTTCCTGATACAAAAATGAAATTACAAGTTTGTAATACAACATATAAACTATAAAAAATTAGAATTTATATTTAATTGTTCTCATTTTTAATAATCTATTATTTAAAAAATTAATTCAGTTAATATTAGCATTTAAATACACATTACTTTTATTGAAATTAAATTTTTCCTACAAATTAATTCTAAGAAAAGTAACATTTCCGTGTGTCACTGATATCATACATTTATTTTAGAAGTTCTGTAAAATAGAATATTTTTTGGGAAATGTTTTGGAAACTGATCAAAAGAAACTATATAAATAAAATTAATATTAAAAGTAAAAACATTAAAAAATTTAATAAAAAAAAATTTAATTGATTCTATTTTGATTCCTGTGGTCCAACTGTTTAATTATTAATCAAACAATTTTATACTTTGGATTAATAATTAAATAAAATTATTTTTTCGATGTTAACAATGGGCTCGTTAACATGTCCACTTGAAGCGGGATCAATGTGAGTCTGTTCATTTTACGGATTTAGTCCAGGTTTAGACTCGAAAACGATAACAGGCGCTTTTTCATTTGGAGAGAGTCTTTTTCATCCATTAAACATCATTGAAAGAGATGGATAAGTTATAGGCAGCGTTTGTGTTTGAGGTAGTATATCTTTGGGTAAACGCACAGACTTCCATGTCTTTTTCTGTGAAATTGTTAATACTCACACGTATTGAGATGACATCCTGGAGGCTTATGTCTGCCCTTATGCCGAGGCAATAGGTGATGATTTCGTGTTACAGGATGTGAGACCACACAGGGCTCATGGATGCTCATCTTGAGCAGGAAACAATTCAGTGCATGCTCAATCACCGGAACATAAACCAATCGAGCATGTTTGGGAGGCTTTAGGTATCTTATTGTGTAGCCGCTGATCTGAAAGGATATTTTCCTTGTTTACGAACATGCTGAATCTGTAAATATTTATAATATATTTGAGCTGCATAAACGCCACTTAAACGAATCTTAGAAAAATCCTCTGACATAAATTTCTTCTTTTTATGATAAAAATTTGTTTCAATACATTTATGATTTATTTATGTATTGGATGGTTTGCCTTTTTGCTTCAAATTATTTCCATAATTAATTACCAATTAAAAGAATTGAGACAAATTGTATGAAAACTATTCACAAAATTTATTAGGTTGGGGAAAAATAAATCCATTATTTTTACGTGAACTTTATGTAACTTCTTTTTGATTCACTTTGTAAAAAGGTCTAAAACAGCTTTCATGTAGATTTTTAGGTCTTGCGCGTTACGACTGCTGACATGCGGTTAACTTTGATCATTTTTGATATTTTATAGACATTTTCGACGATGCTGCATCCACATGCGAGGTGCATCTCTAACATCAAAAATACCCGAACGGAATCGACGAAACAAAAATTGTACGTAACTGGTTGTTACAGTCTTATATAGGACGATAAACACCTTTCACAATTTTAGCCACCCGGCTATCTTTTTCGCCTTTACAAGAGAAAAACGAAAATGTATCGAATTTTCTGTTTGTTGTCTTCTATTTTTAAAACCTTTTACTCGTAACTGAATTAATCAAACAAAAAACCTCAAGAGGATATTTTAGTGTCAAATGTCACCTTTCCAACGAGCATAAATTTGAAATTGTTTGATAGATACCACACGAGATAGCGATCACTACAGACGTCTACCGAAAATATAACGGATAACTTTTTCCCCAACCTAATATCATTGGGGTTTTTATTTTTGAAGGTATTTTTAGTTTTTAAATTAGGACATTGATAAAAATTTTATTGCTTATTCCTTTATTATTTATCAGAGCTAAAAATAAACAACAGTATAAAATTTTTAATCCATTTGCAGTCTCCTAAATGAAATTTTTAAAATCTTTATTACATTATGTATTTTTAAGTATATTTCTTATTCTTTAGATTCAGAACTTTGGAAATATTAATGAGGTGTCTAAATGCATAATAAATTTTACAAAGGAGACATTAATGACTCGAAGTAAAAACAATTACGCTGACAGCTTTGAACTCTTTTTATTTGTAGTCATTAGTCGGATTCTCAAACCACCAACGCTCTTTAAGAGAGGCAGCTGATATGCAAAATGAAAAGTTGTTCTTCGCACCAAAAAAATTCAAACATGGTGACAGCCCTGATTAGTATATAAATCTAACGTCAAAATTACACTCATGCTTTGAAATAAAAAAGTGCTATTGCAAAAGTTTTTTTTAATTTCTTGTGGACAATTTGGGGTGTTTTTTTTTAAATATATCAATCAAATTAATAATATATAACGTTAATATTCATGAAAAACGGTAAATTTTTCATATTTAACAGCATCATATTTGACGATAATTTTATTTATTACTTGACTGAAGAATTTGATTAATTAGTTGCATCGAATTGTGTGCAATGATGCATTTTTTGTTACCATTCCTTCTGACTTAAACTCTATTCTATAAATGTTTATTTTTCAAATGAATTTTTAGGCAAACGTTGAATGCAAAATGAACATTTTGCTAGTATTTAAAAATCAGTGAAATCCAATGAACATTATTGACTCTGGTTGTTACATATTACACTAAAGCCAAGCCCTCCCGTCTCACTGGGCGAATGAAATCTTAAAGAGCGTCTTCCGTTTTTGAACAGAGCACCTTCCTCCCCCCAAGAAGCTGGAAATACGACGTCGGTTCATAGATGGCACCACCATCTTTCAATTTAGAGATTGGTAGCCAGAGAAGACCCAATGCCTGGTTCCTAACACCCCTAGAGTTATAATTTTGGAATAGGAACATGGAGGACATTGCGACCATGACATATTTTACGTACCCCAGTAGCCATTAGTGAATTCGACGTGTCTTCCAATAAGCCGGTATTCGAACTCACCACCTTCCAGTAACGAAAACGATGCCCTCAGTTACAATATATACTAATCAAATGGACTTCTATGAATGCTGAAATATATATATATTGCAGGATTATTTTTCTAATATTGGTATGTTACAACAATGTTTGATTCAATTAAATGTTAAAAAAAAATAACATGTACACGCACACACTTTTGCCAATATGAGTGATTAAATCTCCATATGTGAGTTTTATGTTAAAAAAAAATTAATTCTATGAGGTGATTTTGGAAGTTTAGGAATTATTAAGAGATAACTAGTGTTAAATTGAAAATAACGTGACTGATTGTTCAACAATCACGATTTAAAGGTACTTCATTAGAAATAGCATTGACGTGATTTTATTTCCGTTTTGTAAATTTTATTATTTATACCTTAAAATATCATTATATTATCTTATACCTATTTTCCTCATCGTGGTTCCAACTGCAAAAGTAACACTTGGAAATGCTGTTATTTATATTTAATAATTGAATGCAATGAATATATAATTAATACATTTGCCTAAAAAGCTTCAATAAATTATGTCTCTAACAAAAATGCTTGCTAACAATGCAGGAGCAAAATATCAATTGAAGTGAAAATATTTTGCTTAAATGTTCTACAACATTTAAAATAATATTTATAAAAACATTTGCCTATGTAAATACTGATCAAATACCTAAGTCACATGAACCCACATATTAAATCCTTATATATACTCAATAGTTTCAATGAAAATTTCGCATGATTTCAGTAGATGCATAGCATTAAGATAAGTTTGTTAACATGTAATTAAACTTAATTTTAATCCCAATATTAAAATTTCACTTTTAAAATCATCTATTGTTATTTTGGACGAAATTTATATGTATAATCTCATGCATATATATTTTTTTCTTACAAAAAGTCATTGATGTTTTAGAGACATTGCTGCCAGAAATTGTCTTCTAACGACAAAAGAAGCAAACAGAGTGGTTAAAATTGCTGATTTTGGAATGGCACGAGACATCTATAGGTAGGTATATAAATAGAACATACGATGACTACATGATGATGATTATTATATTACAATGATTATTTGGCAATTGTTTTAATAATTTAGTACCTTATTTTAATTATCAATCGTTTGATAATAATATAATTCAATTAGGAGAAGAACATAAAAACGTATAAATACTTATATTAATTGAAAGGCTTATCAAACTAAGATAGCAAACAGAATATTTTTATTTTATAAGGATTTAAAATTATTTATAATGAACTCACTTTATTGATTTTGAAATACTGATTTAAATAATATTAAAAATTAACTAGTCTGAAAATCGTATCAACCAATTAAATTTAAAAAAATATAAAAAATCCATTCATTGCCCATAAATGTTTTTAAACCCCCTTTTAAGACATATAAGTGCCTAGACAATTTCATTTTTTTTTTCATGTACAGTTATATGATTT
>JAPDSC010048539.1:4047-17512 GCA_026290005.1 Latrodectus geometricus
GGTTCCTCTTACACAAATTGCATTTGAACGTCGTTACTTGGTGAAACGTTGTTGCGATGCCTCGTGTAAGAAGGAGAAATGCGTACCAGCACGTTTCTGACTTTGATAAAAGTCAAATTGTAGCGTACCGGGATTGCGGTTTATCTTAAAGTGGTGTTGCTGCTCGCGTCGGTCGAGACCCAATGACTGTTAGCAGAATATGGAATCGATGGTTTCAGGACGGTAATACGGAATGCCATGCGGGATCTCAACGGCCACCTATCACTAGCAGCTGAGAAGACAGGCATATTATCCGCATGGCCGTAATGGATCGTGCAAACACGTCACGAGCCATGAGACAAGAAACGGGTTCGTTTGGAAGACAACAAGTGTTTGCACGAACAGTTCGATGACGTTCGCAGCAGCATGGACTCTCAGCTCGGTGACCATGGCTGCGGCTTCTCTTTCGCTGCGTCATAGACAAGAGCACCTTCAATGGTGTGATCAATGACGAACCTGGGCGCACGAATGGCGAGACGTCATCTTTTCAGATTAATCCAGGTTCTGTGTACAGCATCATGATGGTCGCATCCGTGTTTGGCGGCATTGTGGTGATCGCACAATGTCATTGTGCATTCGTCCTTGTCATACTGGTCCATCACCTGTCGTGATGGTATGGGGTGCCATTGGATACCCGTCTCGGTCACCTCTTGTTCGCATTGACGGGTTTTTGAACAGTGCACGTTTCATTTCTGATGTGTTGCGACACGTGGCTCTACCCCTTATTCGAGCCCTGCGAAACCCTACGTTTGAGCAGGATAATGCCCGACCGCATGTTACCGATATTGTACGGACCATCCTTGATACGGTACATGTTCGGCTGTTGCCCTGGCCAGCACGTTCTCCTGATCTTTCACCAATAGAAAACGTCAGGTCAATGGTTGCCGAGCGACTGGCTCGTCACCAAACGCCAGTCACTAAGATTGATGAACTGTGGCATCGTGTTGAAGCTGCATGGTCATTTGTACCTGTACATGCAATCCAATCTCTGTTTGATTCAATGCCCAGGCGTATAACTGCTGTTATTACTGCTAGAGGTGGTTTTTCTGGGTACTGATTTCTCAAGATCTATCCAGCCAAATTTTTTGAAAATTTCATCATTTGTTATTTCTAGTATAATATATTTGTCCAATAAATATCATTTTTTTATCTGCATTTCTTCCTGGTTTGCCAGTAGTATATATATATATATATATATATATATATATATATATATATATATGTATGTATATATACATTCTACCAAAAACACATTTGCCTCAGAAGTTAACAATTTTACGTTTTCGTAAAATTATTTAATTCGTTTCACATCATATTTAAAATTACTTTCTTTAGAAAAATAAGTTACTTCTAATTCTAACTAAAAACTAAGAGATGTAAAAAATATTTCTCCTTAAATTTTATAAAAAAATGTTTTATAATATAATTTTTCCTTTTATGTATGTAATGTTAATTCGATTTAAAGGGTATATTTACATTATTTTACCTTTGATTAATAAAAGACAGTTTTTATAAAATAATATAATGTTGAGGAACTATTCGTCAAGACACATAGTCTGAATATAATTTTTGGTATGATTTCAGTGTTGTGAAAGTTCCTGAGCTATTTCTTATATAAGTAGTAATTTTATGTAACTTTTTTATATAAGAATATGTTATGTAAGTTTCTTATGTAAGTATAAGTATGAGAAGTAATGTTCTCGAGAAGAATACTTTTTTCTAGAACATTCTACGAGGAAACATTACTTTTGATGTATACTTAGTGAAAATTATGCAATTCTTATGAGGAGCAAAACATGCATACATTCTATATTTATATTTGAAAATAAAACAAAACACATATAGGTATATTTATATATTTTTGTCTTATAGTTACAGCTAATTTGTCACAAATATAAATGAGAGAAACAAACAATATTGAAATAATATTTAGAATTTGAAAATAGAAATAAAATTATAAAATGTTGTAAATGCCGCATATAAATAGAGAAAAATATGTTTAATTTTATACAATTTGCGTTTTATTATTTAACTGATAAATTTAATTATCATTATAAATAATTTTTTAATTTTACAAGGGAATGATAAAACAGTACATTTAATAATACTATAATTAATAATCGTTGAATTAATTTCAAACAGAATTTTGTCTGAATGGTAATATAAAAATTAAAAATTAAAAAAAACATTGGACGCGTAAAAATTTTAAAGTATATTTTAGTATGCGATTTAATTTCTTTTATATAAAAAAAACAAACTTACATTATAAATAAATGAAAATAAATTTGCTGTAAAAAACAGTTTTTACTGTTTAAAAGTGAAATTTTATAGTGTTAATGATATATCTATAAAGTAAAATACAATTTTTATGCAGAAAATTATTTAGAAATAAATGTTTTGAAATATAAATATGCACATTGATAAATCAACCAATGTTGTTCATTACAAAATTTATAGAAACTATAATAGTAAACAAAAACTACTACCATACGTGATTTCAACACTGAATATAACTTAACACTAAAATACTTTAATAGTTTATATTCAGTAATTACTAAAATTTACGTATAGATCAGAGAATTTTTAAGAAATAAAATATGTTATTTACAAATATAACATTTCTCTGATAGTTTAAAATTTGACATACTTCTTCATTTGAAATTATTTTTTAATAATTAAATGGATTAGCATACCAGAAATATATTAAATGATGAAAGTATTGAGAAGATAATAACATTAAAATTTATTCTTATTATTTCTAAATAGCTACAAATGCTTAAACATATTTTAATAGGATTTCCAAATAACTCATGAATTTGGTTTAAAGATATTTAGCAGAATAGTTTATAGATTATTAAACAAAAATAAAGATTTGTAATTCATTTAAGTTTACCGATTCTTTTAAAAATGGGAAATGAATTTAAAAATAAGGAATTAGTAGTATATATAATATGCCTTTGTTAAATTCTAAAATAAAATAAAAATTATTAAGTGATTTAGTGAATTGATTTGTTATTATAAAATTACTTATTGTGAGTATATAAATTAATTTTATTTTAGGATGGTATTTTAGGATTTATTTAGGATTAAATACACCTTTAATAATTATCGTTATCATTTTGTTAAAAATGGAATGTAAACAGTAACAGATGGTGAAATGTAGATAAAGGTCACACTATACAATCAAAATATATGTATATATGTTATGTATCAAAGAAGTTTAAAACTGACATCAGATACACTCAAAATCATTCAAAATAGCGTACGAAGAAGGGGGCATGGAATTGAAATAATTTTTAATACACATAAATATACAACCGTGAGATCCATTTGATCCTAAGCAAATACCATTTGTACGATTATATATAGACAAATACCGTGCAACCTCGATTCAGGTTGAACCGTTATGAGCAGTAATGCATGCCATCACACAGTCTGGTATCGAAATAATCAGAAGTCTAATATTGTTCTGAAAGAAATAAGCAGGCACATCTTAAACAGCTACCTCTTGTATAGAATGACACGGCAGCTTAGCATTTCAAATGGGCCCATACATGCTCTATCGTGGGATAGTCCGAGGAACATGGGAGAATGTGCACAAGAGGATGGAATACTAGAGCAAATCGAGCAGCATGTAGACGAGCATTATCTTGTTAGAAAACTACCCCTGTAAGAACACTTAGGAAAGCTCCCAAGTGGAGTCAATGAATGTAATCAACATAACGCTGGCCCGTTTAGGTTCCACGTAGCTCAACTAGAGTCGACCGGGTATTACAGGCTATTGCGCCAGACCATTACTCTTCCTGCGCGGTCAATAGGTCGAGCAATAGTATGGGTGAAGTGTATCAGAGCGCCTCCAGACCCGTAAATGGTTATCATTTGCTCACAAAACGAACTGGAATTGATCACTGAGCACAATGTTATACCAATCTATGAAATTCCACGTCGGTCAGGTTTGGCACAACTGTAAAAGGACTCGATGACGTAGCTTTGATAAAGGCAATACATTAAACAGGCGCTTGGCTCGGAGATTCGCAACATCTGAAAAGTGTTTTTCGAACAACTGGCACCCCTACATCTGCGTGTAATGCAAAAAAAAATGTTATTAAGAGATCCAAAAACAGTACTTTAAGAAATATTATTTATAATTATTGTTATATTAATTATATATTAAGAATAAAGTCTATATACGGAGAAAAAATTATTACTCTACATTTTACGTTTATTTAATTAATTGATATATTTATTTTTCACTCTAAATAATTTATGAATTGTACAACGGAAAGAAAAATCTGTATAATTTATCATATTCTAAGGAATTTAAATTTAATTTCATTCATACAGGATTTCCCTGAATGGTAATATAAATATTACGCAGTCCACATTTATCCATCGTCTCGGTAAAGGACAAGAAAGACAGAGTACATTCATGCACGAACTGGGATTCGAACCTAGTCCCTCCGATCAGTAGTCAGGTACAATAACCACTATACGGGGTAGGGGGCAGTACTACTAATTATATTTAAAAAATGCTAAACATCTTAAAAATAAAATAATCATATATTTTAGAAAATATATTAGGAAAACTTTATTGATAAAACATGTATAAATTTAATTTTATACTAAATGTCGAATATCATTTTACTTAAATTTTAACTGAAATTTATTTGAATTTTAAATTGCTTATTTTAAAATTATTGGATAAAATCCTCTCTTCTGTATTAGTTATTTTTCAAAATGTAATGTATTCAGTATAAAACATATAAGGCAATAAAAACAGAAGTGCTGGCAATAAAAGTAAACATAAAACTCATTTTAAAGTCATGAAATTCTTTGAAAATATCATGCTTAAAATAATTCTTTTTTTAATCAACAGAAAACAATCACTCTTGACTGCTTCTCGAAATTTCCATTTGCCATCCTAAAGTTCATTCCGGAAAAATATCCCGAGAGATTTAGTTTTTGCGACGTCTTGTTTTGAAATAATAAATCAAACGTAGACGACAATGAAACGAAACATTTAAGTCTTTCCAGTTACATCATGTTGATATGTGTGTGTGTATAGTCTTCTCACTCCAGAAAAAACTTTGGAGAAGCTGGAAAAATATATAAATTTTCGAAGAAATCTTATGCACAAGTGGGAAATGCTAACAAAGTACTTGGCATCAATCCTATCAAGTGCAAGGTTGGACAGAGAGTAGAAAGAACGAGTCTGCTTTATTTTATTTTTCTTTCTTTTGAAAATTTTCGTTTGAAGGAATTGATTTATTATGTATGTTGCATAGAAATAAGACATATTTATGCCCGCTTGGTTTAGACTATTTATATCATGTTTAAATATGTTATATTCATACACAAGTAAAACAAAAATAACATGACATTTTAAGATCATTATATATATATTTTTTAATTTTAATCAACATTATAATGCTAAACTATATTTTATTTTTTTCACTTTGAAAATTTTAAATGTAATCTGATCATGTGCTACTGATTCATATCTACTTTCAACTGGTCATTTCAGTTGATATTTCATTTAATCATCTCGAGGAACATAGTCAACATAAATAATGATTAGGCGACAGTAAAATGGTACTAATTTACTATCATTATATTTAAAATCTCTGTATTAATATTTATTTTTTTAAGGAAATATTTATAAGTTCACCTTTATGAACAAAAAAAAATGAAAATTGAAAGTTAGTAACCATTGTGAAATTTGTATTTTGAATTTTTTTCTGATAAAAATTTGTATACTTTTAAAATAGAATTAACATTTTTTTAACATTAACTGAAGTTCTCTAAATATAATTATATGTTAATTAGGTTTTTCATAACATTTAAAAAAAACATTAATCAATTTTGTTTCTTTCAGTAAATTTATTAATGGAACATTGATTATAGTCAACATAGATAGAAATAGGTTTAATCAATTTTGTTTCTTTAAATAATTTTATTAATGAAAAATATTATTATAAATGCCTTGTAATTTTGAAATTCCCCAAACATTCTTTGATTTATTCCCTTTATTTTTATTTTGTCCATTAAATTTTTCAGCTATTCTGCTTTTAAATCTTGAGAGTTTTTTTTTTATTTTATTGGAGAAATTGTTAATTTCTTATCATCAAATTTCAATTGCTTTATTGTTATCTTACATAGTTTATTGTTGCTGTCATTTAGCAACTTACAGATAAATTAAAGTTTATATAAGTATTTCAAAATTGTATCTTTTTGATTTTCTCATTTTTCATTGAATTTTAATGGTTTTCTTTTCACGATTATCCGTTGAAATTTACTAATTTTTATTCACAAATATATAAGTATAAAATATTTATTGTAATTTAAATCATATTATTAAGCTATTAAATATAAGCAGATCTTGTTCTAGTTTATCAAATCCTAAAACAAATATACTTGAAAAAAGTAGCATAAAGTAACTTCAATTTCTTACGATAGATAGCATTGATAGAACTAGTTCTTGTAATCATATTATAAGGATTTAATGTATGTCTGAATCTGAATTTAATAAGATGCTTGTGATACCAATGATTTTACATAGGATCTTAAATGATTTCCAAAAACCAAATCAAAGTTTTTTTTTATAAATTCTTGGCTATTATTTGAGAGCAAAGAAAGGTTTATTTGGTAATTGTAGAGTTATTAATGGCAATTGGTAAAGTTACTATTAAATGTGCACTTTTTATTTAGTAACCTTAAAAAAAACCATTCTAAATTCAAATGTTAGAAATGCTATTTTCCGTTTTAAGTGGCACGTTGGTAGTTTCTTGTATGCTGACCTTAATAGCAATCTTTAATTATAAAGTTTTTCTTTGTAAAATAATCTGAAGCAAGCATTCTTTCCAATTACCTTTGTAAGAATTTTTAAAATTTACACGAGAAATAACAAAATGCACCGTTAGCTATTAACTATTTTAAAAAACATAGATCATTAATAATAGTATTCATCAGTTAATTAAATGTTAAACAAAGTGTTTAAATCAAGTCAACTATATTAGAATGTGACTGATATGACAAAAAGAACATGTTAAAATATACTAATGAAAATGATCAGAATGATTATTAATTATATGGATGGAATGTATTACTACGCAGCAAACATTTGAACCCATAAATCCTCATAATTGATAATTAATTACTGCATTTGAATATTTTATTATTTAACTTATGAGAAAAAGCAAATTATTTTTAGATATAAACTCCATTTTGTTATTCGCAGTATGATAGATAACTAGTTGTCTCTCATAATTAAAATCAAAAACAAGAAAATAATTATAGTATTCATTTAAGAAAAATGTACATGCTGAGAGTAAAACTCAGGCAAATGCAATTTACAGAAATTATGTTAATATTCAGTTTTATAAAGAGTAACTCATTTTTTCATACTTAGTATATATATTAAATAGAATCATAAAATGTTTTATTATGCTTTTTATTGAGCTAACACTAGCAGTTTACTCTCAGATTCATTTCTAAGAAAATGGCAGTCTAAAAATGTCATTTCTGAATAAACTATTTTGTACATGAATTCATAAAGGAGCTTCATAATGATTTATATATCCTATCTAATTCATAAATACCTGAAGAATACCATATATCTTCCATTATCTAGCCTAGTTGGCTAGGGTTTGAGTCTCGAAATCACCTGGTTGTGGCTTGGATTCCCGAGTGCTACAGATTGCCGTGATCAATAATGGTGATTGGGACATGTAAAATATGTCTTGCTCGCAATGTCCTTTACGTTCTCAATCCAAATAAATCCCTATGGGAGTGGTTAGAGACAGGACTTATATCTTCTATGGCTTCCTATCTCTAAACTGGATGTCTCAGGTGATGTTGACATCTATGAGCAATAACCGCACTTCCTCCCTTGTGAAGGGGTGCTCTGTTCAAAAACGGGAAACGCTCTTTCTGACATCATTCGCTCAGTCCTAGATGGTCGAGCTTAGCTTCGCCAAGGGTCTGTCATAAGTAACAACTACAACTCCTGTTTCCTAACTGACCACAATGAACCTGAATGAAAACATATAATTATTAAACCAGTTATAATTTGACGCTAGTGTAAAGATTGCTGTTTTTCAAAGACCTAGTATTAGACAACAATAAATTTTTTATTGGTAATTTACATGTTATCAACATACCCTCTGTAAAAGATAAATTTGACCACATCACGTGTTGATATACGTTTTGATATACATTTCTTCAATACATTTCAGGAATAAAAATAGACTTAGAAGTCTACTTCTGAAGAGCGCATATGCAGTTTATATTTTACATTTAATATTGGTGAGGTGATAAAAATACTGAAGAAAATTCTCGTACTTGATTACTGGTGCCTTTAGGTGTGTGTGTGTACATTCTTAAGTAAAAAGTATAAATCATAGAGCTATAAAAATTGTGTATTAGAACCAAAATCATCAGAACAAATTGGAAACATTTAGATTTAAAATAGATAAAAGGAAATTTAACATTACTCTTCACTATATTTTACAAAATAAAATTGAATTAATTTTATGGATAATTTATCTAAGTTCATTTTAACATTTAATAAATAATTTCCATTTTTTTATTCTACAAAGTATGCATGAAATGCTAAATGAAGTATTTTTGGTATATTCCAAATACTTTTTAGACAAATGTGATTATTACTAACCATATTTTTAGCAATCAAAAACTTAATCCATTGAAAATTAATTAAGATCTAGAATGCACAATAAGTAAATTATATTCTCTATCGGGTATCTTTAACGATCCATAGATTTTTTTTTTATTTTTTTTTTGCATTAAATATGTAGGATATGAAGAGGGTAATTATTTTGCAATTCCCAATTATATTTTGGATATAAAGAGCTAATAAAACAGAAAAAAATTCGTTTTACCCATTTTCAAGTTACAATGCTTTTTTTTGAAGGAAGTGATTAACTTTCTTTGAAACTTGACATAAAAACGGGTCTTTGAAAGTGATGATATTCATATCCAAGAAAAGTGTTTTACATATTTGGGTCATTTTGTTTTGAGTGAATTAATGGCCTTTTCTTTATTATTTTCAATTACCGAGAACGAAAGGCTCACGTGGTTTTCTAATATTTATTTTTTTCATTGGCCTTATTATGTACGTTTCAAGAAATATGAAATTGAGCTTTTAAGTATTTTAAGTACTTCAAAATCGCATTTTCTGATGAATATAAAAAAAATATTGAGTACAGTTGCTAAGATCAAACATGATGCGCAGAAAAAATATCTATAAATTTTTGTATATATGAATCTTACGTAAATAAATTTATAAATATTTTATGTAGTTTTTGATAAATAATTTCTACATTACATGATAAATGATTGTTACTCATCTACTAAACATATTGCAGATAAATAAATTATATTAATACATTTTTAAGATTATTTAAATTAGTTTTAAATTTATTACATGATATTAAGAAAATTTTAATATGCTTTTTACTTTGTCTCAAACTTGTCTATTTTATTTCAAACTAAAATAACTTTCGTATTATGATTGTACTTGATTCTAAAATATTTTATTCGCTTTTTTTTATAAATTAAGATTATAATTAACGGATAGTTGACTTTAGATCGATTTGATAAGAATGATATCTTATAAATACCGAAAAGCTTTATAAAAAATGTTGCTAGCATACAAACTATCTGTAATACTACAATATATATTTAAAAAATTCCAACTATTTATTTTTGCTTGATCACATTTTAGAAAAAACATTTTTTAATTATGTTTTTCTTAGATTAGAATTATGAAAAAGAATGTTTTTTTATTATACTGGAATTAAATGTTTTTATTATGTTATTAGTATTTATGTTACACAAATTGAATTTAGTTGTTTATTCAAATATTTCTGATATGCCTACTACTTATAATGATTTGATTTTTATATAAAAATCCCTTCTTAAAAATATGTAATACCATTTTGTTTCATTTCATTTTTATTATATATATATTTATTAATATATATATAAATATAAATTTAAAAAATTATTTCACTATAATGCATGTTATGATAAAATATTAATTAAATAGCTGATGATATGTTATTAACTAATAAACATAAAAAAGTAAAGAAATAGTGAATATTTAAAATAATATAAAGATTGCTTTCTTTTGAAAATCAATATATAAATTTACCTAACAATTAAAATAAAAATAAATAAACATTATCACACTCACCAATATTTTTTTTTTCTTTTTTTTGTGATTCATAGTCAGAAAATGTTTCAAGGGAGAAAATCACAGATAATCATCACCAGAAATTTAGTCTTATAAAGTATTGCCTAAATAAATATAATAGTCACTCATTATTGCAAAAATGTTAGTGATTTCGTCTAATCTTAGATTGCATAGCACTTGGAGACTTATGTGATGTGCAAGGTTGTATACATTTTTTGTTAAAAGCGTTTTAATTTTTTTAATGTTACTCGCTAATAACATCTGATCATTGGTGGTTTATATCAATGAATATATATGATTTATTAAATGAAACCCATATTCCTTTGTTTAAATATTCTAGTATGTATAGATTTCAAAATTGTTATATCAGTTCAATCATACGTTTAATTGTTTCCGTATTATTTACTTATATACAGTAAGAAATTATTTTATATGAGAGAATCACACAGCTTTAATTTTTAATAGTGTGAAAAAAAATAAAGTGTTCCGCTATTTACGAATTAAATGCAAATTGATTAAAATCAAAATTTTTATGAGAGCTACTGCTAAAATGCTAATTCAAATTTGATCTTTAATGATCAGTGTTTAGAAATATTTTAATATAATTTAAATTTGATTAGAAAATATTTAAAAGTGTTTAAATGAACCAATAGCAAGAAGATAATAATATTTGTAAATTTAAAAGCAAATGTTATGAATAAATAGGAGTATCTTTAATTATGAGAAACAATTTCAATAGCTTATATAATCCAACTTAAATTTTTCATTATAAATTTAAAAATTATTTTTTGTCTGAAATGAATGGGTTAGAATTATCGCACTTTATATTTTAACGCTTCGGAAAATGATAATTAAATACAACTAATTTATTCATATTTATTGAAAACATTTTAATTGGCTCAATTGAATTATTTTACAGAGGCAAATGCATCTCTGTTCTAATAATATTAGATCACTATACTTTCCTTAGAAATCAAATGATATCAGCGGGAACAGTTAAGTCCTTCGTTTAGGACAATGGTGGAAGCAATCACTGATAAATTCAACATCATTTACTCTCCAAGTACCAATCGATATCTGGAAGGAATCCAAGCCAAGTAGCCCTCATTTGAAAAGACTTGTGGCTAAGCTTCAGTGGACATAATGGGAAATTGGAATACGAATAGTCGAGACATAAAAATATTTTATTGATTGATGATTTCATCTCAACTCATGAAATGCAAGACTGAGAAATGTTATTTAAAATGTTCACTCAACAATTCAAAAAATATGGTTAAGATCAAAATATAATTGTTTTTCTTTCATATTAAGAATAACAAGATAATGTTATATGATTATTTACGATTTTACTTTTTTATATATTCAGCGGACTAAATTAAATTTTCCAGGCATTAATTCCAACAATTTCACAAAGATTTCATTTGTTAATGTTATATCACTATTTTTATGCTGTATATATATTCAACTGATTAACTTAACTTTATCAGACATTAATTCCATTAGTTTCACAAATACATTGCCTTAATTAATATTATATCATTACTTAAGACTTTACTTTTTATTTATATTCAACTTATTAAACTAGTTTTATCAGACATTAGATCTATTAATTTCAAAAATATATTCTATTAATTAATAATATATCACTCCTTAAGAGTTTAGTTTTTATTCATATTTGACTTATCAAATTAACTTTCCCAGACACCAATTCTATTAGTTTCACAAAAGCACCTCTTTTGTTAATGTTATATCACTATTTAAGATATTATGGTATACGTATTCAATTCATTAAATTAACTTTTGTAGATACTAATTATATTAAATTCATAAATACAACCCTTTGTTATCACACATTTCAAATAATGTTAGAAACAATTACTAAGCATTATGCATTCTGATGTTAAAAACCCATCATTGTATTTTATTGAATCATGATAAAAATTTATTTGTAAAATTAATTATAATATGAATAGAATAAACATATTCTCTAATTGTTTTTATTTCTATAAAAAAGTCATGGTCTAATTTCAATAAATTTGAGCATAAATAATTCAAATAACATTGATATTTTTTTTTAATCTTTTGAGAATTATTTGTTATAAATAATAATTTACTATTATTTTTATATTGTACTAATTTCTTGTATAATAAATAAATACTAAAAAAAACATATTTATTGATCTTTGAGAAATCTTTGAAAACTTTAAGAAATCAGACACAAAGAAATAGGTTAATAGCTGTGTTCATTATAAAGAGAAGTAATTGATTGGGTAAGTGTGGAAACATTTGTTTTTTAAATACACATCACACAATTTAGGTAAGATCATTAGTTTAGGTAAAATCATTAAGTGCTTATAATATTCTATAACAGCTTTATCATAAGCGTTTTAATACACTAACATTATTATTAATAATAATAGTTTTATGATAGTTTTTTAATTAAATAGTATTCTTGTAGAAAATTTTCTCAGTTATTTCTATATTCATATAAAACAAACTGCAAATGTACACTTACTAAATAGTTTTTTCCTTCTTTAACACAAGTTATAGTTTATTGCCATAATTAATACTTGCAGAGATAAAGCACAAATGAGGTAGAAGGTATTCCTATGTTTATAAAATTCTAGTCTCAAGACCGTATTATATTTTATAAACTTATTATCATACAGTTTTATATATATATATATATAATAACTTAGATTCTGATTTTATTTCTGCACTTCAGTCTCTTTCTATTAATAAAGAGGTTAAGGACCAAAGAGTCCCAAATTGTAGGACTTTGCTTGAGAGTTTCCCTAATAAGGTGTTTTTCCAGTGGATTCCCCCCCCCCCCACTGTGGTATTGAGGAAAACAAGAGAACTGATTTCCTTGCCAAGGAGTTATCTTCTATTCTACAGAAACCCATAGTGAAGTTAAGATTCCCTTCAGCTAAACTTGAAATTTCTTGGATCTCTTGGCACTTTAGCCATGATCTATATATATCTATGCATATATATATCTGTGCATCTTTAAGTGGCAAGCTTTGGAAAGTACACTTTTCTACTGCACACTTTATTTGCCTGAAGCAACTCAAGCAACTTCTTTTAGAATGTTGACTGGGCACGATTGTCTTTCTGCTCATCCCTTAAGTTTCAGCCATGTGGACTCCGTGTTCGTTCGTTACGTGTTCTCTTTGTATGTCTCAACAAGAAATGACTGCTTCAGGCTTAGAC
>JAPDSC010048542.1:11190-24856 GCA_026290005.1 Latrodectus geometricus
TGTGTGTGTGTGTGTGTGTGTGTGTGTGTGTGTGTGTGTGTGTGTGTTTGTGTGTGTAAAAAGCCCTTATAAAACTTTTCTTTATTTTTTATCAGATACTCATCTTTCTGTGTTCTGAATATATTTTAAAAGTTGAATGAATTCATTAATACATACCTAATATTAGTACTTTTTCGGATATAAATTCATATACTTTGCCGCAAATAACGCTGATACAACACAGGCAGATGTTTATCAATATGACGTCATATACCGTTACTTAGCAAATGCATTGCACTTGATTTTTCTATGCGTTCACAAATTGAACAGATGCTTCTATACATATTTCAAGACTTCATCAGCAAATTTACATACGTAAGCGACATAGCTTACTCACAAAAAAATATGCAATAGATTTTCTTATTCCAAATAGATAATTTTGCATGCAAATCACACTCAGTCGTCCAATAAAACGTTGCTTTTCGTTACGGAAAATGGGATGCTTATACGAGAAAATGCATTTTCAGAATTCCAATATTCTGTATGACACAACGTTATCATGAATTCTCGTCTTAAAAGCATTCGGTGTCTCGAGACCAAAAATATAAAAATATTTTTCGGAATTTTTAACTTTTTCTGAACAAAAGGGGTAACGAATGTAAATGATCAGACTGATACTTCTTTTTCAAACATCTTTTGTAACTGTTTAGTCCAAAATAACCTTTGTACAAAACTGTTGCAAAAATTTAAAAAATTACTTAAAAGGAAAACAATATTTTTTTTAAAAATCATTATAATATTTAAATATCTATAAATAAATTACTGAATAAAGCTATTGTTATGTAAATCTTTAGAGAAGTAATTAAAATGGAAAACTAATCAACAATATTTAATTTAAATTTATTATTTTCATGAAGTATTTTGAAATACATCAATTAAAATATTTGAATTATGAAATATGTAGATTATTTCTATTTTTATTTTATATAAGATCTAAAATTTCAATTAAGAAATCTTTTGGAGTAGCAAAGAATGTAGAAGATAATTGATTTATTTATTATTTTAGTAACTAAAATTTTTAGATTCAATGTTTTTTAAAAGTAATGTATTATTACTGATAGTATTCTTTCAAAATTTCAAAACTTTCTCCATTTCATTCAATTTCCATTTCACTGCTATTTATAGCTTCTATTAGCTATTTGCTAAAATACTGCTATTTGCTGCAAATGGTAACCCTTATTGAAGACAAAAAGCATTTTAAGCAATTATAAATGTCAGATTTATCGAGATTATCTTTTTAAACAATTATTATTAAAAATCAAACATGACGAACATATTCTCCCAAACAGCTACATATTAGATTTATCGAGCCAGCAGCTAACATCGTATATAAAATGAAAAATAACCGCAATGGCATGGTTGGTTAGGGCGTCGTTCTTATTATCGGAAGGTAGTGAGTTCGAATCCTGGCTTAACCGAAGATGAGTCGTGTTCGCTAATGGTGACAGGGGCACGTAAAATATATCGAGGCTGCAATGTCCTTCATGTTTCCATTCCGAAATTAATACCTCTGACTGGGTTCAAGCATTGAGTCTTCTCTGGCTTCCTATCTCTAAGTTGGAAGACCTAGATGGTGCTGCCATCTATGAGCCAAAACGTTCTTTCACCCTCGTGAGGGAGTTCTGTGTGCGCAAAAATGGAAGACGCTCTTTCTGACTTCATTCGCCCATTCAATAACGGATGTATCATCAGTAACAAAAACAGAACAAAATATCAATACAAAATAAAATAATTGTATTGATATTTTGCACAACTAACAATCAAGTTGACATTTATAGTTTCAAGTTACATTTTTAAACCTGTTACGTGCTCTTGACTCAATCTACTTAATTATTAATATATAAACTGTATAATTTGAAAAGAAATAATCTTCTAGATTTAATCATTGATCACCGCGTACCATAAATGATCCAAATCTAATTTTACAAGCACCTCTAACTTAACTGCATCCGTGCTAGTAAATCACTTAATTAGCAATCTCATATTGCTCAAGAACAAGTAATTTTTTCCTAATCGGTTCACTTGTGTATGTATGAAAAGAATACGCTTGTAAAGTAAAAATGCAGTACCTATTCTTTTTAAACAACTTAAATGGTATTGAAATACTGATCTCAAATTTTTGCGGAAGTGACTCTATTAATAGTTGGTTGTAACAAAATTATCTTTTTATTGGACTACTTCATATCATGAAAAAAATTAAAAAGTGATTTTGAAAAAATAATTAGAGATTTTATAATCAAAATGCAAATGTCTTCAGAAGTGCTTAAAGCTATTATGTTATATCAAATATTTTAATTTGACAGAGTCATTTAATTATTCTTGTTGCAATAGCAGACAACCATTATGTTAGAAAATTATAAAATAAATTAAACTTTTTTTCATATTTTTCAATCAATTTTTTTCAATTTTATTATGTCTTGATGAAATATAAAAACAATCCCACAATGCAATTAGAGCAAACTACTGAATATAAATTTAGTTTCTTCTAAAGACATTATACATCCAACAATATTATATTATAAAATTTATTTCTTTACCGTTTTTGAATTTAAATCTGTGCTGCTTCACAAGTTTTCCACGAAAATAAAAAAAAACAAAAACAAATTTGAATTTATAAATTTATAATTAGAAAACTAAATTATAATAGAAACTATAAAATAGTTTCCAAAGCTTATAGGATGCCTTTGAAATTTAATTTTAGATTGATTTTTAAAATCCTAATTAAGAAACTGTAACAGAAAGAAAAACAATGGTTATTTCTATTCATCTCTAGAAATATGATGCTTAAAATAAAGTAAATCTTAGATTATTTTTAAAAAAGTTATTCAAACGTAAATTATGATAAATATGCGAGTAATAAATCTTTGTATAAATCATCGAAAGAATTAATAAATATAAATCTTTGAAAAATAGAAAGGTACAGATCTTTGAAAGAATTTTAAGCAATGATGAAAATTAATCTTAACAACTTAATTCAGACCGTGTTGAAATTTCCCTAAAATACATAACAAATATATTTTTGGGCATATTTAGAAAAAATTTCATATCAAAAATTGGTAATGTTTTAAATTCCAAACAACATTTCAGAATTTCACTATTTGTCTAATGACAATTTTTAATAAATCTTGTAAGGAATTAAATCAATGTGACAAAACTTTTTAACCATATTAATAAAAGTTTAAAATTATAGTCAAGGTCATGTCTCGTATTTATCAGTTTTCATAAGCTTATTTAATCTGTGTTTTTGAAACTCAATGTTTCATTAAAGCAGGAAACTTAAAAATTACATAAAAGCTTTTCTCAGAAATTTACGTGTAAAAAAACAATGCGATATTGATTTCTCTATGTTGCTAAATTTGTTGACAAATTCCCAAGTTCCCCAAGCACAATTTCTTAACTTCTTATTTCATAACTACCCCAGCTTACGTAAGCAAATTTTATTTTAGAACACTTTAGTCAAGTTATTAAGGAAACGAATAATAAGATCGGAAACCTACTTTTGAAGATTTTCTTTTATTCTTATGAAATTTTAATTAAACATTTTTCTTTTTCTAGATCATATTCTTAATATAATGATAAATCAAAATATTTTAAACATTAAATGTTTTTCTTCAAGAAAAGATAAAATAAAGTATTATTTGTATAAGTAGAAATTATTTGTATTAATGGGGGGAATAAGATGGATAGGTTGTTGTTACTTTTGACACTTGGCAGAACCACACCCCCTACTGTCAGGAACTGGACGAATGAAGTAAGACAAAGCGTCTTCCTTTAATGAACAGAGCCGCACGAGGGTTAAAATACCACTTTGGCTCACAGATGGCAGCACCATCTAGGAAGCACCATCTAGGAGATAGGAAGCCAGAGAAGACTTAAGGCATGGCTCTTTACACCCAAGAGATATTAAATTAGAATGGGAACATCGAGAAAATTGTGATCACGACATATTTTACATTCCCAAGTCGCCATTAGTGAACACAGCGGATCTTCGGATAATCTAGGATTCGAACTCACTACCAGAACGACACCATAATGAACCAGGCTGCCATGGCACTTGCAATATGATGTTATTTAGAACACAACAATAATAATATATTGCATAATTAATGGCAGTTCTGACTATAACAGAAAAGGATAATAATCTTTTTTTCAAAGGTTTTTATCATTTATTGTTTATATACAAATAAATCATTTATTGTTTATATACAAAAAAAGAGCATTTAGTCATTCAAATCATTATTATCTTACCATAAATCTTTGACTGCATAGAAATTCAAGTGTTTTATACTTATGGGCAACTCTCATACATTTTAAATTTTCCTAAAAAAGATTTTAATTATAAAATTATTAATTTTATAATTAAAATTCATTAGTATTTATATTTATTTATTACCAATGATAATCCAAAATGTACATTAGTTAATTTTAAATATCGTTGGAATCATCACATACTATTGAAACATATCACTTATCAAACATTTATAAAATTAGGATTAAAAGCATGGTAAATTATAGATTTTTCAATTAGATATTTTTTAACGAAATTTATTCAAGTAAGCTTACACAAGTAGTAAATTTGTGTAGATTCTTAAAAAAACTCAATTATTCATTTGCATTGCTATTGAATCCAAAAAGCCTTAAATAGTGCTTTTGAAGTGGTGCCACATGCACGCGTGATGTGCGTCTGCGCTGAAATTCTAATCGTTTACATGTCTCACCTCCGCTAATGCATTTTGAAAATTTAATGTTTTTTGTATGATTCCTTCAGGGTGTTGCATTTACGATGATCAGCAAGATATTTATTTTATTATAGGGAATAATACTTACAATAAAGCTTCGATCGTGTATATTTATGTATACTTGGAAATAACAAAGTAACTAATTAATTATGTGTAGAGCATTTGATTATGACTTTTGGAAAGTTTGGAAATTAGAAAAATTATTTGAAAAAATTACTTAAAAAATTAAATTATGAGAAAGAAATTTAATATAAATTCAACAACAAAATTTTAATCATAGACAAAAACTTCTAAGTACTATTTTTAATTTTGAATATGTTATGTAATATTAGTGTTTCTTCTTTTAATTGAAAAGTTTGGTAATACTTTTGAATTAAAAGAATCATAAAATATCTTTTTTATTACGCAGGAATAAACATTTTAAATATTATTAAAATTTAAATTTTATTGTATATGTTAAAATTATTAAATTGATTTTAGAAATTTTACAACCATTAACTTACGTACTTTTAAATAATGCTGAGAATGACAATTAATAGTTACTATTAAAAATGTTTTCTTCCATGAAACTTTCAATTTATTACGATTTCTAACTAACAGATTATCATTTTTAAGCATGGTCATGTGTCAATACCAATGTCATAACTGTCTCCACAGCAGCAGAGATATTGTGTCCTTTTATATTTTAAGGAAATACGAGTGACAGAATCAAGCTGAATCTTATATCAAACCAGCAATTTCTTCTTTTATGCTTTTTCCACCAAGTAACACTGGTTTTAAGTTCATCAACGATTAGATTCGATTTCTACATTGGGTATGGATGTTTGTTGAGTTTCGAAGTCCAATTAAACTATAAGAGCTCCCATGCAAAACTGATAAATAAAAAATCAAGATTCTAGATCCAAAACCAAAATCTATCGTAGCACATCCATCAAAAGAAATCCAAAATCCTTCTTATCTGCTGAATCTCTATAAATCACAATCAAATGTTTAAAAATATTAGTTTGGGGAAAAAGTTATCCATTATATTTTCGGTAGACGTCTGTAGTGATCGATATCTCGTGAGGTATATATCAAACAATTTCAGATTTATGCTCGTTGGAAAGGTGACATTTGGCACTAACATATACTCTTGCGGTTTTTTTTTTGATGTGGAGCTCATTGAAAATGTGGAGCTCATTCCTCCCGTTAAGCATGATGCCTCCCATGACAACTTCAAGACCACTGTAACGGGTCTTTTTCTATATAGTTACTGGGATATTACTAGTTGTGTCACGACCTCTCCAAATTAATTGGTGTGTATAATTTCATTTGTGTCACTGAAACAATTCATCTGTATAAAGGACTAGACTCTATTGATAATATATACAGTTTTATGTTCTTTCCACCACTCGCCGCGATAGCCAACCTTAAAAGATTGCCTTGTTCTGGATTATAAAGGCGTTTGGACATATTAAGTTATGACACTTGATATCCTGACACTAAAATATCCTCTTGCGGTTTTTTGTTTGATTCATTCAGTTACGAGTACAAGGTTTTAAAAATGGAAGACAACAAACAGAAAATTCGATACATTTTCATTTTTCTCTTGTAACGGCGAAAAAGATTACCAGGTGGCTAAAATTGTGAAAGGTGTTTGTCGTCCTATATAAGACTGTAACAACCAGTTACGTGCAATTTTTTTCGTCGATTCCGTTCGGGTATTTTTGATGTTAGAGATGCACCTCGCATGTGGATACAGCATCGTCGAAAATGTATGTAAAATATCAAAAATCATCGCAGTTGACCGCAAGTCAGCTGTCGTAACGCGCAAGACCTAAAGATCTACATGAAAACTGTTTTAAACCTTTTTACATAGCGAATCCAAAAGAAGTTACATAACGTTCACGTGAAAATAATGGATTTCTTTTTCCCCAAACTAATATTAGGAATAATTATCATTATCAATTAAAAATCTATTAAAAATCTTTGACACAAAACTTTATTTACAATAAATATCAAAGAAAATTAGGATCTTACAATAAAAACATACAATAAGGTCATTCTCAGCTTATTATTTAAAAACGAATACATTAAAATATATTTAATAAGTGACATCACACAGAAAACAAACGATTATAGTTGTATCAAATTCACCTTAGATAACAAAAATTGTTTACTAAAATGTAAAAACAAATATTTATTTTCGTACATTTCAAATTCCATCTTAAGCTAGAATGTTTAATGTTCGTAACAAACATTTGTTTCCCAATAAATGTTTCCAAATATTTTCCTGGCTCTTGAGTTATCCAGATGAGGAGAAACGATAACAGATATGAGGAAACAAAAGGGAAAATAGAACAGTGGCTACTCCCTCCCACGTGGAAATAACTGAACGGGGGAAACAGTTTCCTAGCGGAAAGACACTTTTCCATGCTTCATTAACAGCCATGACCAAGGATCAATGGGGAAAATCGGGATTCCAAGAATTCTCGGAGCTCCTGTTTCGTGGGTTGTTTCCTTATTCATCTTCCAAGAGATAAAACACATTCAAGGAAAGAATATTATTCATACATGAGTGCATAGCAAACAATTTCATCTGGAACAATTCACATAACATTTCATAAGTCAGCCGGATAATGTGTTCAGAAAAAAGCATTTGCTTATCTTCAGAAAAAAATGGCTTTCTATGGAATTCGATGTTTGTTTTATCGATAGAAAAAAAAGGTTGTTTTTATATGATGTGATAATATGAAAAGAAAATAATTTGTTTGAGATATTGTTAAAAATAAAGTATAATTCAAGTGATTTGGTTTTAATGAATACAATGATCTAAAAATCCAAAATCAATCGCAGGATAAAGTTACGTCATAAATTGGCTCTTGGAAATTGTTATAAATTAATTGTTTCTTGTTCACAGCTTTCATTTATGATTATGATAAAACAAAAGGGAAACCTAATTAGCATTAAAATGGAAAATAAAACAAATTCATTCGCAAGTATTTATTCTTTTAATGTTTTGAAACATAAATTAATGTTATAAAAAAATTCTGGGCCGACTGATGCAGGAGGGGATTTAAAAAGAAGAATCATTACTAAAAAATTATAATTAAAGATAAAGGAGAAAATATTGTTTTTTCCTGATCATCAAAAAATATTAATGAACGGAGTATTAAAAATAAAATAAGATTTATGTTTATGTTTCATATATATGTGATTTTTATTTATCTTAAATTTAAATGCTGAAATAATATTGCGAATTGGCTTTATTTCAAAGCTAATTTAAATATCCACTGATGAGACAGTTTATAATTAATTAATTTTATTATATATAAAGACAGTTTATAAAATTTCATCATGTTTATTGTTAAAATATGATAAAATTACAATTGTGTATGATTTATTAAAAAAAAATAATGTCCTAACAAATTTAAAGTTCGTATGAAATTCTTAATTTTTTAAAATAATCAGATAACTATCACACATTATTTTTCGAATGATACTCCTAATAAAAAGTTATTATTACTTTTATATTTTGTTGAAAATTGTCGTACTTATACAAATATTCCAACCAAAGAGTAAGCTAATTAATATTCAAAATAGCTGATACATAAAAACTCGTTTTATTAAACATAACTGCCACTAACCCTGTCTAGCGTTCAGCATGTTTGATTGTTGATAGGGAGGTCCTTGGTTCGAATCCGAGTTCGGACATGGTTGTACATTTTCTCTCTCCTGTCTTCATCCTTTCCTTGCATGAATGGAGTATAAATGGTTGCCTACCATATAAGAAGACATGAAAGGCACCAAGCATTCCCTTCAGATGAAATCCTTTGGTCCTTTACTATCAAGATGAAGAAAAACTCTCAACCACATTTAAAATTTATTGGAAAGTATCATTTCTCAGATAAGGAAATTTTCTTGAGACTGCATGTCTTACGATGATAATATTGATGTTGTTGTTACTTATCCACTTGGCATAGTCTAGCTATACCAAATCCAAAAGTCTCTTCATCGACAGAAAGTCATATACCATTGCTGGGTTCTCCAAGATGAAATTCTTCTCTATTCCCCTGCAGGATAGCAAATGCTGGTGTAGATTGCGTTTAAGGCAAATAGGGTGGGTCGTTTGACCCCAAACAAACATCAATCTACGTGTATGACCACTTACTAGTCTTGTAATAGCAGATTGTAGTTTTCTACGCCCTATAACTCTAAGGCAAGACCAGGACTATTTTGCTGATACCAAGCATGATAAGGTGGAATCTGTTAAGTGATGTTATTGCATCTTACATCTTCCAAGCTTTTCCAATTACTGGTTTTTTTTAATATTCTGTCAAGGATCTCTTTTCTTTGGTACATGGGATATTATTCAGAATGAAACTAGTTGTGAGTTTTGATTTCAACTTTATAGACAATAATTTATCATGCAACGAGCTTATTGATTGAAGATATGATACGCATGTATAATATCTCATGTATCTCATAAAATATCCCCTTGACATAAATCTCATATAGAGCATTCTTGCAGTATCTTTAAGAAAACTCAAAATACATGAGAAACCATAGATACTGATACTGTTAATTGTTTTAAAAAAAGTGCTATATCTCACAACTTAGGTGGAAATATTCCTATAAGAATTTAGAATGAAAATGTGCTTTAGGTCCCCTACTTGACGCGTTTTCAAAATCGCCGATGACATGACAAAAATTCTACCACTCTTTCAAAGTGAAACTTAATTAGTGACCAATGAAAATGCTAAAACAAAAGAGTAATTAATGAGCATGAGCGAAAAAAAGCATTAAATTCTTGAGTTGTTGACCTAAAGCGCAATTTAACCAAATTTAGATTTTTCTTGCATAAGATCTCTTATATAAATCAATGTTTCTGTTCAAATTCATTCAAAATATTTTTTCAGTAAAGTATCTTATAGTATTATTTTCCCCTAAAAAAATCCATTGATTTGTTTCTCAAAACGTTTGGTTTCCAAGTTATTATTTAAATGATCAACTAACATTTCATCCTGAAATAATTTCCTAAAAAGCCTCTCGTTTTTAATGTATGCAGACAATTGTATGTTATTTCTAAAAAATTCTAATTACCAGTGAGATATTGCATATTGGCGCCCAACCTGTCTAGTGGTTAGCGTAACTGACTACGGATAGGGAGGACCTGTGTTCGAATCCCGGCTGGGGCATGAATGTACTTTCTTTTCCTACGTGCTTCTTGTCCTTTCCTCTGATGATGGATGAATGTGGCCCGCCGTAAAGACGGGTTTGTGGTGGTGTGACGTGGGTAGTGCTACTCGCCTCAGTGACTTGGTTCAAAGGTGCCCACCAGGTAACGATAAATGAGTAGCAGTTTCCGGCCTTGTTGTGGCTAAAAAAGGGTTAACCACCCACAATCGGGGAAAAAAATTTTGCCTATTTATGGCCAAAATAAAACTTTACAATAATTTTAAAAATCTTTTCTGTTAAAATAAAAGGAAAATATCTGTTAATTGAGGAGTAACAAATGTCAACAGAAAATTTCAGTTATAACCAAAAGAAGTCTTCTAGATTGACCAGCGGTCACATCAAGAGTTTTTCATTTCTCGAGATTAAAAAAAATCCTTTGAATCTTGCTTAAAATGTAAAGATGAGCAAGTCTCTCTTCAACATATATTGGATTGTCTGGGACTTTGCAGTGAAGACATTTATTTTTCTTCACCTCTGGTCCTTGATTTCCTCATGGTCAACGGTCTGATTGATCTTGTCTGACTCCATCAGACATTTGGAGCATAAGCAACAACAACAGAAGTCTAAAGTTAAAAATTTACAAGGATTAACAAGCAACAAAAAAAATGTTATAAAACATTAAATGTTATCAAACATGAATGTTATCAAACATTAATTTTAGCAAATAGTAATTTTGTGGCATTGAAGTTCATTTGTGAAAAAAATGATTAAATTTCTATACAAAATAAATATAATTGTATTATTTAAATCGTAGAAATTTTCAAAATGTGCAATTGTTTAAATTTGTATTCGGTTCTGCAGTTATTAAATTGTTTCACCTGATAACATAATTCAATGATTACTAATGAGGAAACGAAATTTATACGCCCATTCATTTAATTTATTTGAAAACTTTTAACATTAGAATATCAGCATGATTTTTTTTCTTCATTAAAATTTGAATTACTGGGAAAAAATAGAATTTTTTAAAACATATCTTGTATACAAAATCTAGAATCCTTAACTGAAAACTAAGTTATTTTGACGTATATATGAAATCTAACACAGCTGAAATTTTCAGCTGTGTCAGAAATTCAAAGTTGCATATAGTTGACATTTATCTCATAATAGTCACGAAATAAATTCTAAATTTCAATATTCTTTTATTAAGTTTGAAAATTGTAATATTTTTAATGTTAGATTAAGAATTATTTCAAAAATAAACTTTAAGTTTTGAAAAAAAAATAATTTAATATTTTATATTTAAAAAAACGTTAAAATTTAAGTACTTTTTTTATTTCTAATAGCGGGCACTCTTGAGCAAGTAAGTAACATTAGCCCATTTGCCACAACAAGGCCGAAAACTGCTACTCATTTTATCGTTACTTGGTGGGCACCAGTGAACCAAGTCACGGTGGTACGTAGCATTGTCCACTCCACACCACCACAAACCAGTTTATAGGGCAGGCCACATTTATCCGTCATCTGGGGAAAGGACAAGAAACACAGAGAGAGAAAGAGAAAATACATCCATGCCCGAGCCGGGATTCGAATCCATGTCCTCCTTATCCGTAGTGAGTTACGCTAACCACTAGACATGTTGGGCGGCATATTTAAGTATAATGAATATCAAAATCAACAAACACAGCCTTCGTTGGACTGATATATATTTTGTTCATTTCGTATTCCACAGAGAAGAAAATCATATAAACTGCAGGTTTTATTTCATATAATAGTTTGAAAAATTTATTTTTCAAACTATTATATGAAATAAAATAAATTCAGAACTATCTTAATAAATAACGAATATATTGAGTAATATAAATAAACTATTTTCAAACTATTCAACAATTTTAGTAATAAAATTTTTCGTATTCCACAGAAAACTTATTTTACACAATAAATTACCAGGAAAGCTTGGGAAAACTTGGAATTGTTGTATCTATATTATATTGTTTTACTTATAACTAACTAAGCCAACTCTGTTGATACATTGCTTTCTCTTAACATCTAAATGTAAGTTTAATAATTATTCAAATGCAACAAATACTACGCGATATTAGTTACATATTCTAACATGAAATTTCTGATTTTATAAAAATGAAATATCAAATTGGGTTTTTCAAGCATTTTTTAATGATGAAATTTGTTGATAATTACTATGGTTTTAATAATATTTATATAAAAAAATAACTACAAATAATTATTTGATAATTAATTTGATTAATAATTTTAATTACCATTCGGAAATACCTGTTCACTAATTTTAAATATCTCATTATAGTTTTTAATCTTCTGCTCATTAGTTTTAAATTTACAAAAATTTTATTTTTATCTTCACTCATAATTAACTAAGAATTATTACAATTACTTATTACAAATAATTATAACTATGAATTATTACATTTGGCAACATATGGCTTTGTGTAGTTATCGGCAACGTGCAGTGGTTATCGAGTTGTTTCCTCCACTGCGTAAGTCCTTGTGTGTCAAATCCCAGAGGTGTCAAATAGGTGGTGATCTTTCGGACACATTTAGTTAATGTATCCTCCTTAATGATGAATACCTATTCTTCCTGATGAATACCTGTTCTTCCACCTTAAGCGCTTTCATAGAATATTGTAGGAAATAATTTATATAATAGAATAAAATATCTGTACACTCTTTGAAAATATTACGTTATTTATCGTAATAATTCAGAATAGAATGTGTCAAATTAATAAGAAAATTGATCACAGATACTCGAAAAGGCTAGTGGTTATCAGAATAATAACGTAATTCGATCTTGTAAGGATGTAAATTTTAAATTTGACATGTTTATATCCAACGTTAAATTCCAAAACAATTATAAAACATTTTTTTCTTCTCCAGGCATTACCATAGACATTTTCTTTAAATAGAATATAATATTTCAAATTTACATATTATGAAATATTGATATGACATTACGGATACATTATTAAAATATAATACAGATTTTATGGTAACAAAAATGAAAAAAAAAAAAACTTTTACCATTAGAATTTTTACTTTATCACGAAATTAAATAAAAAAAACGTTTAATAAATATAATAGTTAATGAATGCATATTTTGATAAATAATGATAGCTGACACATAATGATCTGATTCATAATGATTTCGACATATAATAAAAACGCTGATAACAAATAAAATTACATGAATTTTGTTCCCTATTGATTACATGATTTGCCTAATGAGTATATTATATTAACTTGTCGAGTAAGAATGAATAAATAAAATCCTAAAAACATAAGAAAAACAAAATAATGTACACCAAGCACACATAAGTAATTTATCCCCAAATCGTTGCCTAACAGCGAAGAGTAAAACTCTTATCAGTTTCCTCCAACACCGATAAGATCCTACTTCGCAAGAAATCTCTATACGCAGAGTTATTATATTCAAAAGGATTCACGCACAATGACATATCCGATAATACCAAAAATATCAGAAACGTGATGTTCTTTCCTGTCTGTCCCTCATTGAATTAGAGTAAACTCCAAACATTTCTCCTAAAATTTGAAGGCATGCTTACTTCATCTCTAGCTTCTTTATTCAATAATTATTTCTAATGTGGAAATATATCAGCAGATAGGAAATATATTTTAAATAGATTATTAAAATAAAATTTTGAATATTTTTTAATAAACAAATATTTTTAAGAAAATTG